>JAREIS010000623.1:0-75512 GCA_030060385.1 Muscicapa striata striata
TCTTCTTCCACGAACTGCAATTTGGCCTTTGAAACCTTCAGGCCCTTGAGTCCTAGAAAATTTAGGAGCCTTATACTCTCCCTTCTTACCTTTTCCTCTTCTTTCCCCGCTAACAACAAATCATCAACATATTTTACCAGGGTTACCCCAGGACCTGTCTGGTAATCCGTTAAAATCTGCTCCAGCGCCTGCCCGAACAAGTTTGGGGATTCAGTAAATCCCTGGGGCAATACTGTCCATCTAAGCTGTTGCTTCCTTCCAGTGTCCGGGTCTTCCCACTCAAAGGCAAAGTAATCCCTACTAGATTCATCAAGGGGGCAAGCCCAAAAGGCATCCTTCAAGTCTATCACACTGTACCATAAATAATTTGGGCCTAGTTTACTCAGCAGCGTGTATGGGTTTGCCACCACTGGGAATCTGGCTATGGTTCTCTTGTTTATTTCCCTTAAGTCATGTACCAGGCGATAGGACCCGTCCGCCTTTTTAACTGGGAGGATCGGTGTATTGTATGGTGACATGCAAGGTTCTAACAGCCCCCGGCTTAGTAGCCTATCTACTTCAGGCTTTAACCCTTTCCTTCCCTCTAGGGATATGGGATACTGCTTTATTCTTACAGGTATTTCAGGGTTTTTGATTTTGACCTTAAAAGGGGAAATCCTTAATCGCCCCACACTTCCAGGGTTATACCATACTTCCGGATTTATTTCTTTTTCATCTTCTTGCCTCAAAGGGCAGAGTCTAATTCTTATTTCTTTTTCCACCACCTCTATTTGGATACCCAATTCTATAATCATATCTCTGCCCAATAAATTGTAATCTGATTCTGGGACTAACAAAAAGTCCCCTACCCCTATTTTAGATTCTGATTCCACCATCACCTCCTTTATTATTTTCACATCAAAGGGTTCTCCTTTTGCCCCAACTACTGTGGCAGTGTCCCTAGACAGGGCACAACCTTTGGGTAAGGACTGGAGCGTTGATCTTTCTGCACCAGTATCGACCAGGAAGATAATTTCCTGGCCGTGGGGACCCACTTTTACCTTTATCAAGGGCTCCTTTTGATGTTTTCGGGTCCCTAAGAGATAGAGCCCCTGACCCCCCTAGTCCTCCTTAAACTCCTTCTTATCTCTGATCCGAACACGACATTCCCTCTTGAAGTGTCCCTTCTTTCCACAGTAAAAGCACACTTTCAAATCCTGCCTCTCACCAGGACCCCGAACTCAGCCGACTTCCGCCCAAACTGCTTCGGTCCCTTTTCCCGCTCCCTGCTTTCTCGCATTGCAGCCACCATCAGTCTGACTTGTCGTTTATGAGTTTCCTCTTCCCTTCGCACATAAACTTTCTGTGCTTCCCTTAATAGTTCATCTAGTCCCCTGTCTTGCCAAATCCTCTAACTTTTGTATCTTTTTCCTAATGTCCTCCCAGGATTTTGAAACAAAATGCACTTTTAATACTGCCTGCCCCATTTGATCATCTGGATTTATCCCCGAATAAAGTTGAAAATTTTTCCGTAGCCTCTCTAACCATTCTGTGGGGGTCTCATCTTTCTTTTGTCTTTCATTAAAGGCCTTATTGAGGTTTTGGCCTCATGGGACTGACTCTCTAATCCCCTGCACAATTATTGTCCTAAGGTCTTGCATATGGACTCTATGAGCTGGATTTTGATGGTCCCAATTGGGGTTCTGCAAAGGCCACTTGATATCTGCTGCTGGTCCTTGTATGTGCTGTGTGTCCCAAATACGCATGCCTTCCCTCCTGATCATATTCTTTTCTTGGCCGTGAACAAGATGTTTAATATGGACTGTAATTCTTCCCAAGTATACATGCTCGGCCCTAAGAATTGATCTACTCTCTCTGCCACCCCAGTGGATCTTCTAATAGATGTCCCATCTCTTTCTTAAAATCCCTAACATCCCCTGAACTGAGAGGTACTGATACAAATCCTATGCCTGGCTGTGGCCCTCCCATCGGTATTTCCCTCAGTGGGTATAATCCTTCCCGGGCTCTACTGCGGGTAACCGGCCTCGCATGCTCTGACTGGTCAGAATCGAATCCTCTCCAGGAGGTGCCCTGGGATCTTCTGTTCCCGGTACTTGAGGTGGGGGTATATACGGAGGGGAACTATCAAAGTTTCCTCTAGCTGGCTTCCTTTTTCTTATTCTTATTTTCCCTTGATTTTTCTGTTAATTTAAAGATAAATACCTCCGGCCGTTCCACCCAGATCTTTGCATAGTCACTTTCCTCTGCACAAAGGGTTTCTTAGTGTTCACCCAAATATTCAGTTTTGTTTCACCCAATCCTCTGAGGACCCGTATATGGGCCAAAACACATTCTTTGAGATTTCCTTCCCACCCCATACTTCCACACAGTAGTGTATCATTTTAGCTTTGTCTTTTCCTGTGTGCCTAAAAATGTTCCCAATTATCTAACAGAAATCCTAAGGGACTTTCTCTAGGTATAGGTGGGAGCCTAATGCTCACAGGGGCTTACTCTTCCCCTGTCCCATTCTTCCGGAGTGCCTTCAATCACACAATCAACTCTCGCTTCCCCTGGTTCGTGGCCCAAGCCCTCGCGGGTCTGTGGGAACCGCACTACTGAGGGTCCGCTCTCGCTTGGGGAGTCTGGCTGCCAGCCCCCTCTCATCCACACACCACACAGTCTCACTCCGGGATCCCAACCCCGCCTGGACGGTTCCCGTAATACTCACGCGTCCCGCTGCGTCTCCGTCCGGACCTTGTGCACAAGATTTAAGGGGTGTATCGGGCCCTCGAACCCCCCTTTGCTTTCCTCTTTTCCTCACTTTAGGTTCGTCGGTCGGGCCGGATGAAATCAAGTCCCGGGGCCACCGGGTCGGTGGGCGCCCCCTTTAGACAAGGAATTTTTCCCGAATTCGATCCAAGTCACGGCACCACGTTGTTATAAATAAGCTGCTTGGGCCTTAAAAGCCAATTATGTAGCCAATTTATTGTTACAGAAAAGAGAAAGCAAAGATGCAGCGCTGGGCGACGGGGGTCGCTGCCTTCCCAAATCCGCCGCCGCTTGGGGTCTTTTCCTGCCTCCTGGTGGTCTTTGATGAAGGCTCATGACGGTCTTTTTGGTGTCTTCTTCCTTGAACCTAGCGCTGCAATTATCTACAAACATTTGTGAGTATGCAAGCATAGCAGTTATCCGTCCTTGCGGGCTCGCCAGCAAGGCGGAATAATTTACAACCAGCTTCCTTTCAAGGTCTGTTAGATAAGTGAGGCAAAAGGCTTATGTAAGCAAAGCAGGATACTAGGGCAGTTAACTGTCTCACTGCCAGACACTAAGCGAGCAAAAGGTCCCTCTTTTTATTATCTATCCCATGTAGGGTTGTTTGTTTATACACTCTTCTTCCTCAATGAGCAATAGACAGTGAACAAAAGGTCACTTGTTTCATCACATCAAGCACCTGTGATATTGCACCAATATATAAAAGCAAATCTGATTGCAGTACAGGAGATATCGCCTGTACCTATTGGAATGAATTTGACTTTAGTCAAGTAGCTGCTAAAGCATGAGGACTTGAAGGAGATTCTCAACGAAATTAAGATCGTAGAAAAAAGACCCTGATGGCAATACACCATGACATGGAAACTATACGAAGAGTTTTCAAAAGGTTGGAAATAGACACCTCTTACCGTAGGTGGGATGCGCTCTTCAGATTGTCACCTAAAGGAATGGGAGTACTCAACACATTGGTTCATCCCATTATTGTACTATTAATTCTAGTTGGTGCTAGTTTGATTATGTCTATTATAATGTTCATCTGGAACTGGAGAATATTGCAACGAGTAGCAATTCTAACTTCATTGACGAGAGCATACAGTGCGGCTTTAAGAGATACCGCATATCATTATGAGGGAACAGGATTTAAGTACTAGTAAAAGAATTTACTAATTTTATAGAAAAGAGGGGAATGAGCCATAGTACTCGTACTATCCTGTTATAGTTTTAAGAATTGCATGTTTAGAGAATAAGTTATGGGACAGATATCTTGAAACTTAGGAGACAGAGGTTAGGAATGTAATCCTTAAACATATACATCTTAGTAGGGGATTAGAAGTTGATAAAGTCTGGCCATATAATATGCAGAGCCAGCAAAATATACATATGGAAGCATTTAAGTAGAACTGATATACATTAGAAAATGCTTAGAGTGAGCCAAAAGAAACCCATCAGTCATAAATTTTGACATTGAAGGCAATAAAAGACAAGAATGAAGGAATTAAAGGATTAGGTAGTCATGGTAACGGGACAAGGGTAAAGAGTTTAGAGCAAGGAAGACGATCTTTACATCATCCCATGCAACCCTCCCATCCAAATAAAAGACCATTCACCCAAAGCCAAGGGGATACCATGCAGCCACAATAAGTATGCAGCTAATTTGAATACTAAGCAGGGAAAGGGTGGTAACAGGTAATGAATATGTATATTCATTTTTGAATATGCATGATCGTTGTGAATAAATGGAGGATCAAAAATTGCTGAGGGCACACACGCCTTTGGGAGAGATCCCGCGTGTTAGCCCAGTGCTGAAATAAACATATTGTTTTGACTTAATCAGCTGAAAGGCATTTTCCTTGCCTTTCGTGCTACAATGGCACAGTCCTACTTGTCCCTGCTTTCCACGAGACTGTGCCGTGTTCACAATTGACACTTGCTTCCATGAGATTCCATTGCATCACAATGGCCCCCATGTTTCCATGAGGCTGTGCTGTGTCACAATGGACTCTGGATTCCGTGAGAGCTGGTAGTGTCCCAGTAGCAGTGGTGTCCCATGAGGCCCCACTTCGTCAAAGTAGAGCTTTGGATCCATGAGATTCCAGGTTGTCCCAATGGTCTGCTGAGTTCAATGAGGCTGTACTGTGTCACAATGTACACTGAGTTCCACATGCCCTGGCAATAAACAAGTGGCACCTGGCTTCCATGAGGCCCCACAGTGTTTGCAGATGACACTTGGTTTCCCCAGGCTGCCTTGTGTCACAGTGCTCTCCTGGGTGCCATGAGGCCTCACTTGGTCAAAGCAGAGCCTTGGGCTGATGTGGGTGAGGGTCTGTAGTGATGCAGAGTCCCCAGGCAGGTGCAAAGGAGAGACGTTTTATTGTAAAACAAAGCCTTTTTAAGCAGTTAGACCATTACGAGTTACATAGTTTTAAAGCATAACAAGCATAATTCCCAATCACTGCACACACAACACTGTGAACATGCAATGGTTATGGAATATGTTTTTCTACCCCTAATTTAGCTGAGTCTCTTTCCCACAGTCCTTTTCTACTTAGTTGAAGCGACAGGCCTGAGCCATGATTTTACAAGGCCTTCCTTCTGTAAAGTCTTATTTATAGGTAAATTTGCCCCTTCTTTGTTCATGTGTTGCACAGCTGTAACTCTTTGTGCCCATAAAGCCATTATTTTCCATAAGAGACAGGAGGGGATGAGTTTTCCTTTTCCTTCCTCTGTAACACCCCACTCTTCCTGGTTATAACTTCCTTTCTCATTTTTAATAAGCTTTTTGTCCTCTTTGTTACACTTTGGTTTACCTACTAGGGAAATCTGTCCATCTGGGATTAAGGCTGCCTCAGTGGGTACCTCACCTTTAGCTGCTTCTTTTGCCTTTCTGTCCACCAGCTTGTTCCCCTCCTCCAGTTCAGAGCTCACTTTCTGGTGTGCCTTGATCTGGATAATGGCTCCTTCTCAGGTAGCTGGACTGCCTCCAACAGTTTTATTACCTCCTGTGCATGTTTGATGCTTTTCCCTTGTGAATTCAACAGTCCTCTCTCTTGCTCTCCAAATAGCTCCGTGTGCATGCACAACTCCAAATGCATACCTTGAATCCATATAAATGTTGATTTCTTTTCCTTTTGCCAACTTGAGTTTCAGCATGAGTTAGGGCAATTATTTCAGCCTTTTGTGTGCAGAGCTGTTTGTTGGCGACAGTCCAGACTCCATTACCTCTCTGCAAGTAGTAACTGCATGCCCAGAATGTCTCTTTCTGCTGATAACGTAGCTGGTTGCATTAGTAAACCAGCTCTCAGAGGAGAGTCCTTCAGATCTGGAGTAAATGGCCTCAGTGGTTTTCAGGCAATCATGGATCTGGTACTCCTGTATTCCCACGAGAAAGGAAGCTGGGTTCACAAGGTTAGTGACTACAATCTCCACATCATCCTACTCTACCATGATGGCTTGGTATTTCAGGAATGCCTGTGGGGAAAGCCAGTTTCCATCTTTTACCTCCAGCACTGCAGATACTGTGTGGAAAATCAGTACAGTCATCTTCTGGTCTAGAGTGAGCTTTGAGACACTTTGGGTTTTTCTTCTTACTTGGACTCCTGGAAAGGTTTGTGACATCTTCTCTCAGGCCCTGAGTTTCAAGGGCTCAACAAAATGCACCATGGGGCTCATTGGGGTCCAGCAAGTCCTGGACAAACCATGGCTCTGCCTTGATTTCCCTCTGGTCTGGTGCAGTTCATTGTGAAGGTTTTCAACTACAGTTATGGAGAAATATTTCAAACAGCTTCTAAGAAATACACATTCCTATTTTAAAGAGTGTATTTTGTTCCTGTTCTTTTGAGAGCAGAGGTGATTGCATTGATATTGATCCAGGGTCTCTCCTCAGGAGGTCTGGCCTGCTCAGAGAAGCTGTGCCTTGAGGTCTCCTCCAGTGTGGAGAGCCTTGCTCCACATTCCCCAACGTCATCCTGGGACCTCATTCACCTGGTACCTGCTTTGATTGCAGAACTGGCTACAGTCTAGAAAAGAGGGGTTTTTCCTTTTTTTTTATTTTTAAAGCAATCTAAAACTCCTAACTTTCCCCACTGAAAACACACACACTTCTCAAGCATGTGCCAGTCCAAGGTGCCACCAATGAGGTTCCTCTTCCCCAAGGCAGAACCCTGCAGGGAATGTTTCAGACCTTTGGACTCCTTAGTTCCCTGAGGCCTTGCAGTGTCACAAAGACCCCCTTGGTTCCATGAGGTTCTTTACTGTCACAGTGGAGATTTGGGTCCATGGAGCCCCACGGTGTCACAATGCTCTTTTTGGTTCCATGGGGCCTTGATCTGTCACAAGGGACCCTTGGTTCCATGAGGTTCATTGGTGTCACCATGGTCTCCTTGGTTCTATGAGGCATCACAATGTCACAAAGGACCCTTGGTTCCATGAGGTTCCTGTAGCAGGATTTCTCCTATGGCACAGCAGAGCTCATCTGTTCTGTCCATCAGCTGGGGCCATAACTCAGGGCATCTTCCCCCTCTCAGGAATTGCTGGGATAACCCAGGCTGGACATCTGTCCTGTCCTGAGTTCTCTCTGGTGCCAGGGAGGTGGAATTCCCAGCTGACCCTGAACACCTTGCCTTGAGAGCAGATTGAAGGGAGATAAGCCTTAAATTTCTGAGTGTCACACACTTGACTTTACAAACTATAAAGGCTGCACAAAACTTTGACCAAGCAGAATTCTTCTGAATAGTCCCTGCAAACGGGTAGGGCTTCTCCCCCAGGTCTGGATGCATCTTTGTGGTTGATTTTCTGGAAGCTGAGTGAAAGGCCTCCATGTGTACTCCCTCATCAATTGGTGGAAAGTTACATTGACTCCTGATCTCTGCCATGTCTTCACTAGCTGTGATAGAGGTTCCTTTATTGTGCACAGTGTTTGTATCTACCTGTACTTCTTTTGTTTATCTTGTGCAGTAAGTAGTCCATTTAAAGTCTCTTGTCTGTTAATCTTGAGTCTATTCAGTAAATAATTCATTTTATAACAGACTTAATCAGCCATGCTAAAGAACTTGTGAGCAAGAGCAATTTGGGGTACAGGTCGCCTGGAACAGAGCTACTGCCAGAAACCTGAGCATAAGACAGGACTTGTCTACGCTTTCAGTTCATTCAAAAAAGAATTAATTTAAAAACTAAAAGAGATAAGACCTTTCTTTCCTGCTGGGGTAATGGGAATAATGTAATACTACGAGAGATTATAAAAGTGGCTTTTGCTAGGCCCATGGCAGGCCCAGGGCTATTATAACAGCGATGCTTACTAGGCCCAAGGACAGAGTGTCCTTGTAGACGATGGAATGAGGGGATTTCCAGAAACCAGATAAAAAGCAGGATATAGAAATTAATTTTAGCCATATACCGTTATATTTAGTAAGAAAAGCAACCAATTATAATTTAGAATAGGCCTTGTGCATGGCGCATGTAAAGTGTATCTAACCAATTAAGACAAAGACAAGATGCTGCTTGTCGTGTGTACGGAACTAAAAGGACTATATAAATCACTGTAACAAAGCAATAAATCGGAGTGTTATCCCTACATCGCATCGGTGCATTTACTCCCCAAGCCTCGGCCGCAGCACTGTTCCCAGCCACAGACCAGGCCCTGCTCCCACAGGATGTTCTTGCCAGCAGCTTCCAGGACTCTGTGCTGGGCACGCAGCCCTTTTCATGCTCGCTCTGAACAGGCTTTGGCACACAGAGCACAACCTGGCTGGCTCTGCCACCTTTAAATCATATACATACAGGCAGTTACAGGCACAGTATCATAGATAATTCACCCTAGAACAAGGTCTCCTTGGGGGATGCATCGATCTCTCCATCCTTTTGCATCACCCACCAAGTGCAACCTGGTCCTTGAGCGAAAACCACCCCACGAACAGGATTGTCTTTGCTGGAGGCAGAGTTCACCCAAACAGTTTTCCCTAACATGCCTCTCAGGTGTACCACTGGGACCTTATCTCCATCTGGTGTTCCCAAAGGCTCAGATTGGGCAGGACCTGCTCGGTTAGTGGAACCTCGGGTATTCACTAACCATGTGGCCTTTGGTAAATTAATCTCCCAGTTCTTAAAAGTCCCCCACCAAGTGCTTTTAAGGTGGTTTTAAGCAGGCCATTGCACCGTTCGACTTTCCCAGCCACTGGTGCATGGTAGGGAATATGGTACACCCACTCAATGCCATGTTCTTTAGCCCAGGTGCTAACAAGGCTATTTTTGAAATGAGTCCCATTGTCTGACTCAATTCTCTCAGGGGTACCATGTCTCCAAAGGACTTGTTTTTCCAGGCCTAGGATGGTGTTCCTAGCAGTAGCGTGGGGCACAGGGTAGGTCTCCAACCACCCGGTGGTGGCTTCCACCATGGTCAGCACATAGCGCTTGCCTTGGCGGGTCTGAGGCAGTGTGATGTAGTCAATCTGCCAGGCCTCTCCATACTTGTATTTGGACCATCGCCCACCATACCAGAGGGGCTTCACCCGCTTGGCTTGCTTGATGGCAGCACACGTCTCACAGTCATGGATAACCTGGGAAATACTGTCCATGGTTAGATCCACCCCTCGGTCTCGTGCCCACTTATAGGTGGCGTCTCTGCCCTGATGACCTGAGGCATCATGGGCCCATCGAGCCAGGAACAATTCTCCCTTGTGTTCCCAATCTAAGTCTATCTTTGACACCTCTATCTGTGCAGCCTGATCTACCCGCTCGTTGTGCTGGTGTTCTTCACTAGCCCGACTCTTGGGAACATGGGCATCCACATGGCGGACTTTCACAGGTAGCTTCTCTATCCAGTGGCAATGTCTTTCCACTCATCAGCAGCCCAGATTGGCTTTCCTCTACGTTGCCAGTCAGCCTTTTTCCACCTTTCCAGCCAGCCCCACAGAGCATTGGCTACCATCCATGAATCAGTGTAGAGGTAGAGCTTTGGCCATTTCTCTCTCTCAGCAATGTCCAAGGCCAGCTGAACAGCTTTGAGTTCAGCAAGTTGGCTTGATCCACCTTCTCCTTCGGTAGCTTGTGCAACCTGTCGTGTGGGGCTCCATACGGCTGCTTTCCACTTCCGATTCATTCCCACGATGCGACAGGAACCATCGGTGAAAAGAGCGTAGCACGTTTCATCTGCTGGCAGCTGGTTGTACGGTGGGGCTTCTTCAGCTCGGGTCACTTGCTTCTGCTCCTCCTCCTCGGCAAGACCAAAATCTTCACCTTCTGGCCAGTTTGTAATTATCTCCAAAATCCCAGGGCGATTTGGGTTACCAATGCGGGCGCTGCGTGATGAGGGCAATCCACTTGCTCCATGTGGCGTCGGTGGCATGGTGGGTAGAAGGAACCTTTCCTTTGAACATCCACCCCAGCACTGGCAGTCGGGGTGCCAGGAGAAGTTGTGCTTCTGTGCCAATTACCTCTGAGGCAGCTTGAACTCCTTCATAGGCAGCCAAGATTTCCTTCTCCGTCGGGGTGTAATTGGCTTCAGAACCTCTGTAACCTCTGCTCCAGAATCCCAGGGTCGGCCTCGAGTTTCACCAGGCACCTTCTGCCAAAGGCTCCAGGACAGACCATGGTTCCCGGCTGCAGAGTAGAGAACATTCTTTACCTCTGGTCCTGTCCTGACTGGGCCAAGGGCTACAGCATGAGCGATCTCCTGCTTGATCTGGGCGAAGGCTTGCTGCTGTTCAGGGCCCCAGTGGAAATCATTCTTCTTGCGGGTGACCAGGTAGAGAGGGCTCACAATCTGGCTGTATTCAGGGATATGCATTCTCCAAAAGCCTATGGCACCTAGGAAAGCTTGTGTTTCCTTCTTGCTTGTTGGTGCTGACATTGCAGTGATCTTATTAATGACCTCAGTGGGGACCTGGCGCCGTCCGTCTTGCCACTTCACTCCCAGGAACTGGATCTCTCGAGCAGGTCCTTTGACTTTGCTTTTCTTGATGGCAAAGCCAGCTTCCAGCAAAATCTGGATGATTTTCTCTCCTTCTCAAAGACCTCTGTTGCCGTGTTCCCCACACAATGATGTCATCAATGTATTGCAAATGTTCTGGGGCCTCACCCTTTTCCAGTGCAGCCTGGATCAGCCCATGGCAGATGGTAGGGCTGTGTTTCCACCCCTGGGGCAGTCGGTTCCAGGTGTACTGCACACCCCTCCAGGTGAAAGCAAACTGAGGCCTGCACTCTGCTGCCAAAGGAATGGAGAAAATGCATTGGCAATGTCAATGGTAGCATACCACTTCGCTGCCTTGGACTCCAGCTCGTACTGCAGTTCCAGCATGTCCGGCATGGCTGCGCTCAGTGGTGGAGTCACTTCATTCAAGGCACGATAGTCCACAGTCAATCTCCATTCCCCCTCAGACTTGCGCACAGGCCAGATGGGGCTGTTGAAGGGTGAGTGGGTTTTGCTCACCACCCCTTGGCTCTCCAGCTCACGGATCATCTTGTGGATGGGGATCACAGCATCTCGATTTGTCCGGTACTGCCGGCGGTGCACTGTCATGGTGGCAATTGGTACCTGTTGCTCTGTCACTTTCAGGAGTCCCACTGCAGATGGATTTTCTGACAGTCCAGGCAAGGTGTTCAACTGCTTAATGCTCTCTGCCGATACAGCAGCTATTCCAAAAGCCCACCTGAATCCCCTTGGATCTTTGTAGTAGCCATTCCTGAGGAAGTCTATGCCTAGAATGCACGGTGCCCCTGGGCCAGTCACAATCGGATGTTTCTGCCACCCCTTTCCTGTCAGGCTAATCTCAGCTTCCAGCAAAGTAAATTCTTGTGATTCCCCCTGTCACCCTAACAATGGAAACAGGTACCTTCCCCACATGTTCTGGTGGTATCAGGGTGCATTCTGAACCAGTATCAACTAACATTCTATGTTTCTGTGGCTTTGATGTGCCAGGCCATCGCACCCACACTACCCAGTAGATCCTGTTATCCCATGCCTCTCCCTGGCTAGAGGCAGGGCCCCTCTAGCCCTGGTTATTATTTCCTTCCTGGGCATACATAGTGGAGGTCCCTTCCAGGGGATCTGACAGATCATCCTCCCTTCTGTAGTACCCTGCACCTTGGTTGTGGGAGGTCGAGGCTACCTTCATTTTAGCGGTTCCCTCGGTTGGCATTTCCCTCCTGAGCTGACGCACCCGTGCTGCCAGGACAGAAGTGGGCTTCCCATCCCATTTTTCCATGTCTTCCCCATGGTCTCGCAGGAAGAACCACAGGTCAGTTCGTGAGGGGTATCCTCTGTCCCTAGCTGGGGGGCGTTGGGTGTGAGATTTGGGGCCTGTGACTCGTACTGGTGCTGCATTGATCTTCCTTATCTCCTCCCTTATAATCTCCCTCACCTCTCCTTTCAACCCTCTCATCCCCTTCATCTCCTCTTGGACCTGTTGGAGGTCCCTGGCCACAGCAGAGACCTTGGCCTGCACTGGGCCATTAATCATACTGTCAAAATTTCTGAGCTTGCTGGCAACAGAACCTACTGTCTCTCGGTGGTCATCAGCCCTAATCAGTGCAATGTAGGTAGTAAATTCAGATGGCCCCAGGGTTGCCAGATCCCACAACATCTGCCCTGTGCACCTGACCTTGTCAGGGTCATTGTCATGCTGTCCATCCATCCCAAAGAGTACCTCTAATACTGCCACTTCCCTCAGCTGCTGGATCCCTTCATCAATGGTCTTCCAGCGCATTCTATGGTGGTGCTCCTGCATTCTCTCTTTGTGGATAAACTTCTCTCTCACACTCATTAGAAGCCGTTCCCAAGGGAAAGGAGGCCTTGCTCCCTTACGAATGTCTGGTCCACACCTGAGTCCTGGGACAAGGATCCCAAATTCCTGGCCTCAGTGCCATCCAGTTGTACACCTCTCCCCATAAGGTCCCAGACACGAAGTAACCAGGTTGTAAAAGGCTCACGGCCCCGTCGCACAATGTCTTTTCGCAGGTTACGGAGAGTGTCATATGAGAGAGACTCGGTGACAATCTCAACCTCTGGCTCCCTTGCTGACTGTGAGGACCCTCCTGGCTGATCCCCACTATCTAGGTGCTTTGTTTTAATCTTAGATTTCCTAGTTTCCACAGGGGCAACTGCTGCTGGCTGTGGCTGCCCCTGTGATCCAGCTGGAACCTGGACAGATGTAACATCTATGGGTTCCACTGCAGCACCATCAGACTCTCCCTCTTTAGGGCAGGGGAGGGTTTCTCACTAGCTGGGGAAAAGTGCTCCTTCAACACCTGGCCCATGTCCCGTATCTCCTTCACTAGAACCCCACCCACTCTGGCTGGTTCATTTCTGCAGTGGGCTGTGGGTCAACACCAGGCTCTGGGGCAGCATCTCTAGTCTCAGGGACAGGGGCAGGCTCTGGGGCAGCATCCCTATTCCCTGGGACAGGGGCAGGGTCTGGGGCAGCATCCCTATTCCCTGGGACAGGGGCAGGGTCTGGGGCAGCATGTTTCACGGTTGTTATCCAAGCCAGTATTCCCTTGTTTCTGAATGCTAAGTAAAGCAGGCCCATCAGCAACACCAGCCACGGAATAATAATACTAGCAATTAAAGCAAATCTGAAATCCTTGAAAACTGGTGGGGTAGCCTCAAAAAACTGGGTGACAGGTTGGGAGAAAATTTCCCTTGCATTCATTGCCTCACAGTAAGTACCATTGTTGAAATAATCCCAGAAACACGCAGTTAGAGTACGATAGCTCAGGATCCATGTGGCAAATTTCCAGAAAAATTAAAAACCCATGAATTCCTGACAAAATCAATCCAAAACACAAATCGGATCATAGCTACAATAAACTTGGTGAGGGGGCCCATATTCAAAAAAGGGCTTGCAAATGGGAGAGAAATATCTGTGACCACGTGGAGCCCAAACCAGATTAAACTAGACAACATGTTGCCGCTTAAGAGCTGCTACTCCTCTCTTAACTCGCCTTTTAATGCCCTTGGCCCCACGTTGGGCGCCAAAATCTGTCCTGGTTTTAGGACAGGGTTCTGCCAAAAAACGGCAGAAGTTCCCCTTTGAAATAGAGAAATCAATGTCACCCCCCTCCGAGTGTTATAATTGTTTCAAATCAAGGACTCAAGGCGGAGATAAGGAGGTAAAAGTAACAGCTCTTTACTACTCTAACTCACAGCACAAGTAGAAAACAACAGTAATTATTAAAATTACCGACGAAAAACAGAAGAAAAAGTCAGTTGTAGTCCTTTCTTAGACGCGGACACACTCGGTCTGTGTCCGTTCCTGGGGGTGTAACTGTAGCAGGGCCGGCACAGCTGCAGGCGCAGGCGGGAGCCAGGGAGGTGGAGTGGAACAGCCGCGGCCGGGCTGGCTCAGGTGGGAGCTCTTCGCTCCGGTCCTGTGTCCAGATGACCAGTTATATTCCCAGAGGTAGGAAGTATTTGGTCTTTGGTGGTCAGCAGCGCCTCCGAGGTAGCAGGGCAGATGCTGGGCAGCTGAATGCAGCCGGCCCCCGGGTCTCCTACCTCCTCACACCGCCGAGCAGACTGGAGAAGTTCCCCCTCCCCCTCTCTCTCCCCGGAAAAACAGCCGGGCCCCTCCAGAAGCCTCGTGCTCCCCTGAGTAGCTCCCCCCTTCCCGGAAGTCCGCATCCCCCTCCGGGTAGCTCCGGTCCCACCCACCCGCCCGTCCAGGGCCATCACAAACCCTGGGCACAGCCGGCGGGTTCTGTTAGCATTACAATGGGAAAAAATTCTCCCCACTCATACATTGAAGGAACACAATCCCAACCTTCAGCAAGCTTTCTGACTGGCTCTGAGGCAGGGGCTGCCATTCCTCACTTGTGGGCACCAGAACCACACCCAGGATCCCGGCACTGCCTGGCAGCGCTGCCGACACTGGCACGGTCACGCGTCCCAGTCTCGGGCACTGTGCTGCTGCTTCACTTGCTCTTTGGAGCACCCAAAGCTCTCTGTTAAGCCCTGATGCTCTCTGGTTCTGCCCTCTTCCTGACCCTGTGCAGGGATGGAGCATTGCTGTGCTTTCAGGAAGCTATTCTTGAAACCTTGCAGCATTCCAAGCTCCTTTGCCCTCTGTGGATGCTTGCCATGGAATCCCTCCCAGCTGTGTTCAGAGCATACTCAGGTTGGCTCTTGTAAAACCCAGGGGCTTCAGAGTGCTCAGCAAGACCTTGAACTCCACAGTGTTGTGGAACTGGAGCTTCAGCACAGAGACCTTTGCAGCCTGACCTGCCCTCGTTCCTCTGCCTCTCTGCACAAAACACATTCCCAAGAGAACGGCAGGAGGGGCCTGTGAGTCCCAGGGCTCTGGATTTGCGCTTCTTCGGCTCCACAGAGATGCAGGCAAGGTGAAGAAGCCAAACTGTTTATTGATGGAAGGCAAAGCAAAGGGATGAGCTGGAGGGGAATAAAAGGGGATGGGCAGGGTCTGAGGGCTGAAGGGAGGGAGCTGTCAAAAGGGTCAGAGAGATCAGCAGAATGCATCTTAACTTATCAAGGGATATTAACACTTAACAATGACAACAAAAGTAAGTTTTAGAATTTTAACATTTAACATTCAATAGTGAACTAACACTTAAATTAAGAGTTTATTTAACACTTGATATTCAATAATAAACTAACACTTTAATCAAGAGTTTGTGTCTTTGGGGTTTTATTCTTTACAGCAGCTGGTGTTAATTCTCATGTACTCGTTTCTGCTATGTCTGTCAAAGACACTTTTCCCACATTGGCTGAGTGACATTGACCCACCCAGCTGTGTTACTAGAAAAGTTGCTGAGATTTGCTCCAGAGTTGTTCTGCCCTATGCTTGTGACTGACTTGTTGATAGAAAGTAATTGGAAAAGGGGTTTTCCCAAGAAGATCCTGCCTGTCTACATTGAGCACTAGTGTTATGTAAGCTAAGGGGTTCAAATCTGACCAACTGCTTGATGGTACCCCTGTTAAGGCAAGGTTCTGTTGTTGCACCTCTCTGCTAAGCCAGCAATCCCTGAGTCCTCTATAATTAGCTGTGGTTCTTAGTAGTGTTAAATAGGTGTGAATTGAAGGCCAGTGACAGTATAATCAGTGAAAAAGACATTGGTTTATGAGTGAATTTCAATTTCAGTCCATGATCCCCAACAGGTTTGGTCATCCAGGCTGTAGTTGTTTTGGTTCACTAATTTGAAATTTTCTTGTGAGATAGGATTAGGAGGAAGGCAAAACAGGCTGAACTTTAAATGGTACAAAGAGAAACTTTATTACTGGAAACTATAAGAAAAAAAAAACAAACCTCAGAATAAAACTTTAGACTACTCTTTCTTCCCCTAAACACTTCCTCTCTTTCACACTGAAAACATTTAGGAAACAACTCAGTTGACCATCTCTAAAATAGTCTTTTACCAATTTGTTGGGAGAGGAGACTTCCCTCTTCAGTCTATGGAGATTTCTCCACCAGAAACAGTTTTCTCCTGGCCATGATGTTGCATGATTAGGCGCCTGGCAGAATGGAATTTTGATCACTATGTAAAAATCTTTTCTTTAACTAACAGTTTTCCTAGAATTATTATTGAGGACCATATCAACTATGGGGCACACTTTAAAGATTATAACAATTTAAACAAAAGCTTTCTTTATTTTTGAAAAAACAGAGGTTTTTTCTTTTTCTTCTTCCCTGGGGAGCAGCAGGGCTCTTCATCTTTTTACTATTCAAGCTTAAGGGATCACAGCTATTTCAACATCTACTTAATCTAACACCAATGGCTTCCTTCATAATTACAGTTCAAACAGTTACATTTACTCTAGAATATTTTTATGTGTTGTAGGGAAACAAGAGTCTCTTCTTCATAGCTTAAAGAAGGAGAAATTTCAGTCCACTACTCTCCTTCTTCCTTCATCTGGGACTTGATTCTTCTGTCTGACCTTGGTGTGTTCATGCTGTTTCTGTGTGTATCACCATCTTGTTCCTTTTCTTTCACTCAGGAGAGAGAATTGAGTGTCTGCAAGTCTCATTCTGGGCAGCGAAAGAGTTAACACCTTGCCCAGGCAGCGGATGGTTCAGACCAAGGTTTCTCACTTCACTGGGGCTGGACAAGGATTGTAAGGGCTCAGCCAGAAACAGTGATGACTTTTCTGGCTCCATGGCTATTTTCTGGTGTTTGCTACATTCAATTCCAGCTGCGGGCTGGGAGTCTTCCCTCCCCCCTGCCAAGCAGGCAAGGCTGGGGGGGCCTTGCCAGAACAGAGCCCGGCTGTCTCTGCCCCAGGCCTGTTCTGTTCTCTGCCCCAGCCCCGTTCTGTTCTCTCCCCTGGCTCTCTCTCCCCCAGCCCCGTTCTGTCGGGTCCGGCCCGGTTCCCCGGAGCCGCTCCGGGCTGGTGGCAGGGCAGGGTTCTGCAGAGCCGCGGGCTCCCTGGCCGTGCCCAGGGCTGGGATCGTAGCCACAGCCTCTCCTCCCCCTGGCTATCAGGGCCCCTGGTTGCAAACGGGGCCCGGCAGCTTCCCGAGCCCTGCGCCAGAGCCCGCCCGCCCCTGCCTGGCCGCGTGGAGGGGCCCGGGCCGGTGTTACCTTCTAAAGGGCCACATGGGAAAGAGCTTTCCTGGGGTTATTCTGTCTTTACATGTGCGTTTCACAAAGATGCATAAACTTTCTCATTGGTGTAACAATGTGTTAATATTAAAAATCCAACAAGGATTAGTCCTTGTCAGGTACAAGGGAGATTGCACTTGTCTCAGCAGGAAAAATTTCAGGAAAGCTTTACAAACCATCACAGGTGGTCAGTTGGTCTGGTCAGTTGGGGTGGTAAATGGGAGATGGTCAGCAGTTGTGGTCAGTGGCGGTGTGGTCAGTGGGTGTGGTCAGTGGGTGTCCAGGTGCAGTTACAGTTTTTTCACTTCAACAATATCCTAACTGCGCATCTTGACATAACAAAGCCAAGCAAGTGATTTATTGTCGTAGCTCTACTGCCTCAGCTACTTTCTACACTGCTTCTACTATAATCATGATAGCTATAGCTTTTTTCCCTTAGCTAAGCTCTTAAACCTTTGATTCTTGTTTCATTTCCCCCCTTTTTCTATAGAGTTAGTAAATTCTTTTACAAATACACAGATTTTTCCTCCTCTATCCATGTCTTACTTTAAGTATTCTTCAGGACTGTCCCATATGCTCTTGAAAATGAAGTCAGGGCTGCTACTCACCACAGAGTCCTCCAATTCCAGATGAATACTGCACAGATAAAACGAAACTTATATTGACTGAAATAAGCAAAACAATGATTGAGTGAACTGGGGCATTAAGTATACCAGTTGCCTTCGGTGACCATCCAAAGAGTGCATCCCACCAGTGACGGCTTACCTCTTGTTTTATACTTTGCAAAACTGTACTGATTTCTTTTGCATCATGGTGGACAGTTATTAAAACCTTTTCTCCATTCTCTTTGATTTCCTTTAGGATTTCATCTAGATCTGGGTGTTTCATTAACTGTTCTACCAGTGTAAGGCTCATGCCAATGGGTGTGGGTAGTACATAGTATAGTTAGCCTTTATCAGCTGGTGGGATACAACTGGTACCCACTATGTATAATCTCACACAACAATATTAACAAAATTACAAATACAAAAATTGGATTGGATTTTAACAGGCAAATATCTGTTTTCACTGTCTGCTCTCACTGAAGTACAGGCAGTTCTTAAACACACGCAGCCTTGGCCAATATATACGAGCACATGAATGATGTCTGGGTGGATCTCAAAGTGACATACACCTTATTCAGTATCTAGACATATGTCTTGGGCATCAGTGGTATTGCTTTCACAGAGGAATCCCTGTTGTTTTAGGGTGACACAAGATTCTACATTTACGGTCTGCCATTTCTTGTCTACCATCCAGGCCCATGCTCTATGTTCAGAGGGGTAGAGTAGTGTCTTTTCATGGTTTAATCCTAAAACAGTAATAGGGTGGATAATGTAAATGGTGGCATTACGTATAGTGAGTACAAGTGCAGTGACCACATTAGTGATGGGGTCGTAAGTGAAGTTTACCACAGTCCACCAGGACTGCAGGTTCCTTTCCAAATTCATGGCATTATCCCATATGGCTTTTCACATTTTGATTGGAAAAATGCCTTCACTTCCTCTCTTATGACCAAAGTGACTGTTGACTGCATCCACAACTGTGCCTGTATACAGCTAAGAGCTAAAGACACATTATCCAGGGCTACACCAAGTGTTTTCATTATTAGTTTGTGGTCTTGATCTTCAGCTTCTCTCAAATTTGACAATACCTTTGAAACCTGCCACTGATTGGTTCCTAATGCTAACAAAGATGATTGCAAGGGCTGCCTTATTTTTGCCAAATCACTAGTCACAGTGGCCAGTTTGCTCATGAATATTTTTGAATCAATTCCATTTAAGACTCCTAATCCCGTACCTACTATTCCAGCCACTTCTCTTCGTGTTCTGTCTTTAAAGTGAGCCTGCTTCCTCAAACATGTTGCCCCACCTTCAAAGGATGTTTTCAGAAAAGGGGAGCAGGCTGGCTGAATTTTTGAAACAATGATCTGCATTAGCAGATCAACACACTTGAGACACCATTCTGGGTTAAACAGCAATTGCTGTTGGCCCACATTCCTTATCACATATGGTCCAATTTCATAAATCTTTGGTTCAGGCTTAAGGGGCATGGTTAGGGCTCAAGTGACCTGGATTTTTAGTGTCTGTGTTGGTAAGGTTGCGTCATTCTAAGGTTTAACACAAACTTGAGTTATATTGTAATCAACTTTAAAAGCCTCGGCTTCACACCCCTCTATTTTAAACCCAAATTCAGGGTAGTCAGTTAAGCATGTGTCACAACATTCCTTACCAATTCAGATGGCTTTTATTCCTTTTTGGAATCCAACCTGGACAAATAGATATTTACAACTCGTGTAGCCATAGTCATGATTATGATCCTTAAAGCCACAGCTTTCCAGGTGATTCCTGCTTGATTCTGGCTAGGAATACTTTCCTGGATTGTCAAAGGCAAAACCAACATTTTCACCCACGATCTATTCATTTTTCCCCAGTAAGCTTTAGCTTTAGCTCTTTATCACCCAGTGTTGCTTCCCAAGGCCTTCTGGAGCCTTTTTCACTTGGGTATGGTGAATCCAGGCACTCTGTTCTTTGATCTTGATTGCAGCAAAAGTGGTGAGAAGCATCTGGAATGGTCCTTCCTGCTGTGGCTCCAAAGTTTTCTCTGCAAAAGACTTAACATACAAATAATCTCCAGGCTGTGTGTCTGTACTGGCCCATCTAGTTCTCTGCCTCGAGCCCAGCCACATATTTTTGCATTTCTGTGAGCTGTTTGTTTAGGGCCACCATGTATCTGTGTAGGGTTTCTTCCCCTACCTGTGTTGGTGTTGCCTCCTGCTCCCCATATGGTCTTCCATATAGCTCAAAAGGGCTGAACATTTCTTCTGTTCTTGGAATTCACAGTAATGCCAAAGGAAGAGCCTGGGGCCAGGGTAATTTTGCTTCTTGTCCTAGACTTATAATTTGTTGCTTGATCAAGTGGTTCATTTTTTCTATTTGACCACTTGACTGAGAGTGATATGAGGTGTGGCATTCTCAATCTATGCCTAATTGGTGGCTAATTTGCTGTACAATTTTCGAAATGAAATGTGGTCCTCTAAACTCCAAAGCAGTTGCTCCCTTTATCATAACATACTCATTTGTTATAGGCATTAAAGCTGTATCTACCAAAAATTCCATTTTCTTTTCTTTGTCCATTAACTTGATTATAACCAGAGAGTATGTTAGGGAAAGACTAAAGCATTATTTCTTGTAACAATGCTTTGATTACCTGTTGTGCTTTGGCAGTTCTGGTAGGGAAAGCTTCTGGCCACCCTGAAAAGGTATCTGGTAGTACTAGTAGATATTGATATCCCCGCTTTTTCCTTGAAGTTCTGAGAAATCAGTTTGCCACTGTTGTCCAGGCCCATAGCATTTTCCAGTTTGCCCTAGCTTTGGCTTGGGGAGATTTTTGGGCTTAGTTTGGAGGCAAAGACTACATTGTTGGGTCACTTGAATGACTGTCCCCTGTAACCTTCTGGCCATAATCCTGTCCTTTAAATAATTGTACAAAGCATCTACCCCCCAGTGTGTTAGTGACCATAACAAATAGGAGGGGATGACAAGCTTTCCTTTTCCTTTCCCTGTAATCTCCCAGCCCTCCTGATTATAACTTTCCTTTTCATGCCTAATAGATTTCCAACAGTAACTGAATGTCAGCCCAATCAGGTCTGTGTGGTCTAATTATAAATCTTAATCACTTAGCAGTGACTATGGGATCCCTCTATTAGCCTTACTGTCCTTTTCAAAGGCCAATAACAAGAGATCAGAGGGGGGTCTGATGCTGCAATTTCTCTGCCAATCAGGATGATTCCTGAGAGACAAAAACATATTTGCATATGTCACCTCCTCCCATTTTGTTTTCTCCTTAAGAATAGCATCAGCTGCAATAAAATCTCACAGTCTAAAGTTCCAGCCAGTGGCCATCTGAGACCTTCTCCCAGCTTCTAAAGGGGCCACCACTGCATGCACACTTTGATTACCTTCACTTATTTTCAGTGTCCCCATACCCTACTAATTCTTCCCAGTGTGTCAAAATACAGCCTAAGGGACCAGCCTTAGAAATCTCCTTGCTTTGACTAGTACCCATTACCTCCTCCTTCTTGTCTTATCCCATTTTCACCCAAATCTCCCTCCTCACAGCCTCACAGTCCTTTCCCAATCTTCCCACATGCATGCCCATGTTGCAGGTACTAAATGGGAATACCCACACACAAACTTTGAAATTTTAGGTTCAAAATCAGCTTGGTTAGGATGCCTCGATTTACACTGAGGGCATGGACCTTGCAGTTGCTCAAAGGAACAATACCAAAGTTTTTCACAAGTTCTACACTGTAACAGTAACCATGCAGAGTGCCAACCTCTAGAACACCCAAAAGCCTTGTAACATCCAGAAAAAAAAAGCTATTCCACTTCTTCTCTCTTGAATGACCAGAATCTCTTGTGCAGGCTGTTCCCAGTCCAAAGCTACCAACCTCCCTGCTGAAGTTCTGTATATTCCTTCCAGATAAACTTGATCATTTCCTCTTTCTATCCAATAGTTCACTGGATTGAGAAATTCCCAAGGATCCAGCCCAAACCACTGAGGGAGGGGATAGCTTCTATTCTTCTAGCCACAATTTAAAATATGTTCAAACCATCACAGTGTAACTCTGACAGCCCACAAATGCCACCCCCTTATATCTTGAATTCCTAATGGTCAGGGACACACCACTGTCGGATAGAAATTTCTTTGTCTTGCAAGGCTTACGCCATTGTTTCACCTCTCCCAGTCTTCCTCAAAAATGTCCCTGTCCTCAGGGACCAAATGGCATTTTCCACAGGCTAAATTTACTATCTCACATTTAGCATGAGCTGCCTCCCAGTTATCATACCACGTACACACTCGCAGCACGTAGATCTGCACCTGTAAGATTTACAGTGCCATTTTCCTTGCACTTCTTACACCGGAGAAGAACCCAAGCTGAATGCCATTCGAGTTCCCAGTGGAAGATTGTCAGCCCACGCACAAAACAAGGAATTACTCCTGCTCGTCCCCATCTCAATGGATTTCTAGCCACATATACCTCTTACAGCCTACCCAATATAATTTTAAACATACCATTTTGTCTGCAGTCCAACAACAGGTCTTGTCTGTCCCTGCAACGAGCAGCTCGGGAGCAGAGGTCCCTCCAAGAAGGTCCCAGTGGTGCCAGAGATTCACATCCCTGGCTGTTCTTGCAACCAAACAGAGGAGTCGTGCTGTGGTCACCAAGTTGAGGCAAAAACAAAGACTCTCACCAGTTAAAGTTAGAAAGTGGCATGTTTATTATGATGCTGCACACCCGGGAGAAATCTCCCATAGGGATGTGCAAAATACCCAGAGCTCTTGCCTTCTTTTATCCACATTTATCTTATATTCATCTAATACTTACATTCATATAATTACCCAATATGCTTCTACATATGATTTACCTAACCCTGCCTGGCCCTACTTCATATTGCAATTAGCTCAAAGTCCTTTTATGCTTGCACAATTCCTTCCTTCAAATGGGTCAGTGGGTGTTTGAAATGGGTCAGTGGTCTTCTAATGATGAAGTCAGGCCTTCCGCCTTCAACTTTTCATCTTTGTCTAGTTGATAGGTTCTCATGCCCTTTGGCCATAGATCAAGCTCCCAGCCTGGTTCTGGCTAGTTTCAGAGCCCAGGTGCAGTTACAGTTTCTTTAATTAACAATATCCCAACTGCCCAGCTTGACACAGCACAGCCAAGCAAGTGATTTATTGTCTTAGCTCTACTGGCTCAGCCACTTTCTACATTGCTTCTACTCTAATCATTATATGTGTAGCTTCTATCCCTCAGCTGAACTCTTAAACCTTTGATTTTTGCTTCACAGCCTGGAGTGGAGGAAGCTCACATTTGCACGAGGCTGCTCTGAGCCCCAGGGGATGGATGAGGGAATTGGTGGGGTGGGGGTAGGGACAGAATCTGATTGATTGTCAGTCATAAAGGGTCTTGATTTTCATATCTATTCAGACTGCATTAGGAGATGCTTGCAATCAATGTCAGTTGGGGATTGCTGATATTTGTGTATAAACAGGAAAAGAATAAATAGGAAAAAATATCTTCTTGCTCATTGTTTTTAAATGAAATATGTTAGAAATGGAGTGAAAGCTTAGGCACGTCCTGCCTTATGCTCAGGTTCTGGCAGTAGCTCTGTTTCAGGCGACCTGCACTCCAAATTGCTCTTGCTCACAAGTTCTTTAAAATGGATGATTAGGTCCATTATAAAATGAATTATTTACTAATGGACTCAAGATTAATAGTCAAGAGACTTTAAACAGACTGCTTACTTCACAAGATAAGCAAAAGAAGTACAGGCAGATCCAAACACAGGGCACAATAACATTACCTGTATTACAGCTAACAAAGACATGGCAGAGATCAGGAATCAATGTAACTTTCCACCAATTGATGCGGGAGTACACATGGAGGCCTTTCACTCAGCTTCCAGAAAATCAGCCATGAAGATGCATCCAGACCTGGGGGAGAAGCCCTACCCATTTGCAGGGACTATGCAGAAGATTTCTGTTTGGTCAAAGTTCTGTGCAGCCTTTATAGTTTGTAAAGTGAAGTGTGTGTCACTCAGAAATTCAAGGCTTATCTCCCTTCAGTCTGCTCTCAAGGCACGATGTTCATGGTCAGCTGGGAATTCCACCTCCCTCGCACCAGAGAGAACTCAGGACAGGACAGATGTCCAGCCTGGGTTATCCCAGCAATTCCTGAGAGGGGGAAGATGCCCTGAGTTATGGCCCCAGCTGATGGACAGAACAGATGAGCTCTGCTGTGCCATAGGAGAAATCCTGCTACAGGAACCTCATGGAACCAAGGGTCCTTTGTGACATAGTGATGCCTCATAGAACCAAGGAGACCATGGTGACACCAATGAACCTCATGGAACCAAGGGTCCCTTGTGACAGATCAAGGCCTCATGGAACCAAAAAGAGCATTGTGACACCATGGGGCTCCATGGACCCAAATCTCCACTGTGACAGTAAAGAACCTCATGGAACCAAAGGGGCCTTTGTGACACTGCAAGGCCTCAGGGAGCTAAGGAGTCCAAAGGTCTGAAACATTCCCTGCAGGGTTCTGCCTTGGGGAAGAGGAACCTCATTGGTGGCACCTTGGACTGGCACACACCTGACGAGTTGTGTCTGTTTTCAGTGGGAAAAGTTAGGAATTTTAGATTGCCTCAAAAAAAAAAAAAAAAAAAAAAAAAAAAAAAAAAAAAGGAAAAACCCCTCTTTTATAGACTGTAGCCAGTTCTACAACCAACACAGGTCCCAGGTGAGTGAGGACAAACAGGATGTTGTTGGGGAATGTGGAGCAAGGTTGTCCATGCTGGGTCAGCATTAACTGGTTCCACTGAGGTCCATCCCCACACAGGCTCGTCTTGAACTCCTTGGAGGAGAGAACTGGAGACCATGATTGCCCAAAAACCTCTCAGAGACTCAGAGAAGAAAGGAAAAAGAAAAGTACCTTAAAGAAACTGAAGTATCTTGAAGCATTAATGAACCCCACTGAGTGTTGTTACTGAGAAAGGCTCTCAAGGGACTAATTAAAGCAGATAATTGGAGTCCATGATTGCACAAAGCTCTCAGAGACTCCAAGGCAAAAGCAAAAACCAAAGCCCTCTGAAAAACCTGCAGTCCCTGGGAGCATGAAGGAGCCCCCCAGGGCCATTCCTGACCAAGGCTCCCCAGGGACTGGTCCCAGCAGATCCCTGAGGCCACCTGGATATGGGGGGGATGCTGAGGGCAGGACAGGGGGTGACAGTTCCCAGCCTTGCTGGGGCTGTGCCAGGAGGCCCCAGTGGCTCAGGACAAGGTGTCTCCTCACAGCCCTTGGTGGCACAGACCCTGCTGTGCCCCAGGGCACCAAGACTTGGCTTCTCTTTGTCCCCACCTATCATCTCTGTCTTCAGTTCTCTGCTCTGATTGAGGCTTGGGGACACTTTCTGGGTACCCATTAAAACTTGAAGAAACTTTGTAGTTTGATTCTTACTTGGAATTCTTGAGGGGTTTCTTCAGCTCCCTCTCAGGGACTGATGTTCAGGGCCTCAGCACAAACCCTGAGAGGGCCATTAAAGTCCTTGTGCTGTGTCTGTGCTGCTGAGCTGGGCTGGGCTCCCAGCACAGAGGCAGCTCCTGGCAAGGACAGCGCTGCAGAGACACAGCTCTGCCCAGGAGCAGCTCCTGTGCACAGCCCAGCAGGGCTGGGGCACTGCCTGCAGCCACCCCAGGCACAGCACAGAGGCACGGAGGGGTTAAACTCAGCCTGGGCTGGGAGCACAGAGCACAGCTCACTGAGGGCTCACTAGAGCAGAAGTCCTCACAGTGTTTGAAACAGTCACTCTGTGGCTGTAGGAAGATAAGCTGCAGTTCCTGCAGGGATCTCCTGAAGCTGGCACATCCCACAGCTTCCAGGCCCTTCCAGGAGCACTCTGAGAGCTGCTGCAGTGCAGGTGATGTGGCCCTAGGGCAGGGCTGGGGTTCCCTGCTGCAGCAGCCGAGGCACAGCCCCAGGCAGGTCCCTGTGCCCAGGCTCTGCTGCAGGGCTGAGCAGCCGGGGCTGCAGCCAGGGGTGCCCAGGGCTGTCCTGCAGAGCAGGGTCCAGCAGCCCAGGGCACTGTGCTGGGGCAGGGACTCTGCTGCCTGCCAGGGACAGCTCTCAGCCGGCCCGGGGAGCTGCTCCCAGTGCTGGGGGAGAAGCTGTGGGGGCAAGGAGCGACCCTGAGCAGGGCAGGTGCTGCTGCTGAGAGGTGCTGGGTGGGGCAGGGCTGCTCCCAGCTCCAGCCCAGCCTGGGCACAGCTCTGGAGAACACTTCCCAAAAGAAGGTGAGCCTGGGATTGCTGTAAAGAGCAGGAGATTGCTTGAGAGTGTTTTCAATTTCCTCCTTGAAGAAGGATGGGAAAGTTTGGGTGATGACAAAAAGATTTTTGCTTTTTATACATTTTTCATATATTCATAACTCTGTAAACTACTATTATATAGTTATAAAATAATAATCCTTAACTGACTCTATTAAAATTTTAATTAACTCTATTAAACTACTATTATATACTTATATAACTATAATTCTTATTAACTCTAGTACATTTCCTAACCTTTCTCTTAAATTTTACAACCATAATCTGACCTTCTAAATACATCCTTGAAATACTGTATAGTCTTATTATCAAGAGAAAGACTTACAACAAGAACTTTTTCTTTAACCAGCATGTGAGCAGTCATAAAAAAATTGCGGCAAAGAAGCCCTTGGACCTACTCATATGGGTTGACCCAAGGGTTTGTAACAGGGATAACCAAATCTCCTATTAGATGTTCCTGTTAAATACCCTAATTAATTGACCTTAACAAACTGTTATAATCAATGGCTGAGTGTGCCCCATCCCCACTGGGACACCTGAAAACTTCCAAAAAAAATCTGTTTTTTACTTTACCATTCTAGCATTGTTTCAAGGGCGTTTTTCTCTTTTGATAATAGACAACAGCAGCATGAGAGAAGCAGAATAGGAACTGTAATCAGATACTCAGAGAACATTCTGAGTTGAAATTAACACACAGGATCATCAAAGTAATGTTCGAACATTTACAGAGACTGTGGATCTGTAATGTTGGGTGGTCAGTCTCTCTGCTGGGAGCCTCCCAAAGGCCCTTCAGCCACTCCTCAGCCCTGGGCAGCACCAGCATCCCCTTTGCAGGGCCCAGCAGGGCTCTCCTGGGCCTGCCCTTGCCCACCTGCAGACAGACCCTGCCTCAGGCAGGGCCCTGCAGGCAGGCAGGTTTCTGTGGGGCTGGGTGAGTGCACAGAGGGTGGGATGGGCTCTGTGAGCCTGGCAGGGACAGGGCAGCTCTCAGGAGGGAAATGTGCAGGCCCAGGGAGATGCTCAGGGAAGGAGAGGGTGCTGAACAGAGCAATGCTGGGGGCAGGAGGGCACTGTTGGTGTGTGGGAGGTGTCGTGCACAGCTGGGTATGGGAACTCTGCCCTGAGTGCCCGGCTGTCTCTGCCTTGCCCTCTCTGGCACAGCACCACAACATCTTCTCTTGTTTCTGCACTCCTCTGATATTGTCATTGCAATCTGCTGCTCTCAGGGAGGCTCTGGGATTGCAGCAGCTGAGTCAGGCACTGCCCTTGGGATTCCTGCCAGGCAGGGGTGTCCATGGGAATGGGGTGTCCAAGCTTCCCTGTGTCTTGTGGGGTTGTGGGCAAAGCAGTCCATGGGAAAGGAGAATGAGCTGAGCCCCATCCCTGAGATCCCATCATGGGCACACCTGGAGGTCTCCTTGCTATGTCCTTCCAAGCTCTGAGCTGCTCTCCTGGGTGCAAATCTGTGCCAGAGTCTCTCGGAGTTCCCTGAGTGTCCCACGGGGAAGTGCAGAGATGCCACAGCTGAGGAAATGCTCTTGGGTTTGCCAAGGGAGCCGTGAGTGTCCTTGGCAGAAGGGGGTGCTGAGACCTTGCCCAGAGACCTTTAGAGAGGGTGAGACATTCAGGGATCCCTCAGCTCTGGACAGGGTCTGGTCCCTCTGCCACACAGCCACAAATCCAGGGCAGCAGGGCAGGGATGGCTCCTTGAGAGCCCCCATGCACAGGCCTGACTGCTCCTGGCACTCTCAGACAGTACAACTGGAGCTCAGTCAGGGACCTGGGTGAAGGTTTTCCCAGAGCAGGAACAAGGGAAGGTGAGTCACAGTGGGACAGTCTACAGGGAATGACCCAGGTTTGGCTCAAAGCAGCCTCTGCTAACTTGTCACTGTCTTTTATCCATGAACAGGTCCTCATGTCCAGCCACAGCAAATGTCCAACATCAGCTCCATCAGCCACTTCCTCCTGCTGGCATTGGCAGACACGCGGCAGCTGCAGCTCCTGCACTTCTGCCTCTTCCTGGGCGTCTCCCTGGCTGCCCTCCTGGCCAACAGCCTCATCATCAGCGCCGTAGCCTGCGGCCACCACCTGCACACCCCCATGTTCTTCTTCCTGCTCAACCTGGCCCTCACTGACCTAGGCTCCATCTGCACCACTGTGCCCAAAGCCATGCACAATTCCCTCTGGGACACCAGGAACATCTCCTATGCAGGATGTGCTGCTCAGATATTTTTCTATATGTTCTTCATGTCAGCAGAGTATTCCCTCCTGACCATCATGTGCTACGACCGCTACGTGTCCATCTGCAAACCCCTGCACTACGGGACCCTCCTGGGCAGCAGAGCTTGTGCCCACATGGCAGCAGCTGCCTGGGCCAGTGGCTTTCTCAATGCTCTGCTGCACACAGCCAATACATTTTCCCTGCCCCTGTGCAAGGGCAATGCCCTGGACCAGTTCTTCTGTGAAATCCCACACATCCTCAAGCTCTCCTGCTCATACTCCAGCCTCAGGGAATTTGGTCTCATTGCAGTTAGTGCCACTTTAACACTTGTTTGCTTTGTGTTCATTGTTTTCTCCTATGTGCAGATCTTCAGGGCTGTGCTGAGGATCCCCTCTGAGAAGGGACGGCACAAAGCCTTTTCCACGTGTCTCCCTCATCTCGCCGTGCTCTCATTGTTTCTAAGCACTGCAGTGTTTTCTCACTTGAAGCCCCCTTCCATCTCTTCCCCATCCCTGGATCTGGCAGTGTCAGTTCTGTACTCAGTGGTGCCTCCAGCCCTGAACCCCCTCATCTACAGCCTGAGGAACCAGGAGCTCAAGGCTGCAGTGTGGACACTGATTACTGGATGGTTTCATAAACATTAAACTGGTTGCCAATTACTGCAAATCACTTGAAATAAAAGTAATCTACTTGTTGGTTTAATTTTGGAGATTCTTTTTCTTTGTTATAGTGTTTTCATATTGTCAACAAAGAAATGTCATTCTTTGTGCCATTTCTCATATTTTGTCTCTCCTCCTTTGCTTCGGTTCCAGACTGTGTCAACGAAGAGCTGGGCTATATGTGACTTTAAATGAATTAAGGGTCTCCCAGCAAAGTTTTTTTCCCGAGAAGCCACTTTTGTTCCTGCAGGAACAAACTGGACTCCTCAACAGCAAATCACTATGATTTTGCAGAATCCAACTTATTGTTTGCAATTCACCCCAATTATACATTTCTAGAACCATCATCCACGTGGGAACACATTTGGCAGTTGGTAATTTTAGGATATTTATCCACTCCTTCAACCCATCAAATGTCTGTAATTGGTGGTCTTCAAAATCTTCGCCGCCCCCTGCTAGCTTGAATCTTCTAATCTTGGTATTCGATGTTTTCAACTTCTCTCCCAATTTAGCATAGTTGATGTTTCAGCAGCCTTGGAGGGTTTCAAACAAGTTATCAAAAAACTCCTACAATTTTCTCATGGTGTGCACCTGTTGTAAACACTGGTCTAAACTAAGAAGTACACAAGAACAGCTAGCAGTGAAAGAGGCATGAGAATGAACAGAAAAATATGCAGAAATAACTGAACAGAAAAACATAGCAACTAAATATAGTTTTTGGCTGGTGCACACACAAGGCCCAGATTTGTACAGACATGTCCACCGGGGTCTAAACCCCGTTCAGCCTTACAACATGTTCCCTTCTCTGGAGCTGCAGCAGCAATATCTGTATGCAGAGCTGGGGGCAGATCAGTGCTGTCACAGCAGCTGTGAGCAGCAGCAGCAGCAGCAGCACTTGGTGTTGCCAGTGCTGCTCCCGTGCCACTGCCCCGCTGCCCTCCTGCCCCTTGTGTTGCTGCAGGGCCTGAGTGCTCTTGGGGCCGGGCACAGCCCTGGGGGTGGCAGTGCCAGGGCTGCAGCAGGGACAGGCCATGGGCACTGCTGGGGCAGCGCTGACGCCTCAGGGCAGGGCCTGGGGCTCCAGGCTCCTTGGCCAGGCTCTCTCCAGAACACTTGGCCAGGCCAGTGCTGAGCAGAGAAAACCCCTGTGAGCAGCCCCAGGCTGGCCGTGGGCAGGCTGGGGGCAAACAGCATGGCTGGGGCTCTGCAAGGTCCCTGCAAGGGGGAGACCCTGGCAAGGAGCAGCAGAGCAGGGGCTGATCCATCCCCACTGCGCTGGACACCCTAGGGCAGCGTCCCAGAGCGTCCTCATGCACCCGCCACCAACATCCCCCCTCTGCAGCCCTGGCCTCTCCCCCAGCTCACACAGGTGCCCCATCCTTGCAGGCACAGACACGGTAGCACTGGCTCAGGAGCCCCAGTTTGCATTGCACAGAGCAGGGGTCAGCACCCCATGGTGCTGCTGTGGGGAGATGGAGCTGAGTGAGCACAAATGCCATCAGCCCCTGCAAGGGGCCAGCAAGGGCTGGGGGATGGGAGGGAATCCACTCAGTTTTATCATGGCCTCTGAAGTCAGCCAGAAAGTTTGTTCCCATGAGCTGTGAGTTTCCTGTCCCACTGCAGACATTGTTGCTCAGACCCAGCGCTGCCTGGCAGCCACCCTAAAAGTGCCCTGAGACTTTCCTTTGCTTCATCTTTGCTTTCTTTACACTTTCATAATGAAGATTTTGTCCTCTTGCTCATGCTTGTCCCCTCCTCTTCAAGCAGTCCCTCTCTGTTTGCCCTTTCCTCTCTGGCCCCACTCCCTATTTCAATTCCTGGCTTGGCACCATGGGAACATCCCTTGGGGAGCAGGATCATCCTACAAGTGTTTCAGAAATTGTCTGCAGGGTCCTGCAGTGCCTTGTGCTGCTCCCTTGCCAGAGGCACTACAGGCTAGGGGGGCACATCTCTGCTGGTGTGTCTGGGTGTGGGGCTCCCTGTTCTGGGCAGTGAGGAGGGAAAATTCTCCTGATGGCAGGAGAAGAAATGTAGCGGCTGGTGCCTGGAGTCCATCAGCCCCTGGCTGCCACCAGTGTACTGGGATAGGGGGTCCTTCCAGGTACTGCCTTTCTTTGCCTCTCAGGCAGGCTCAGCCACAAGGTACCAATATGCAAACAATGCCTGTAATTCAGGCAGTCAGCTCTTATAGTGATTTCAGCTCAGCATGATTTGGCTCAGCTTGCGAGGTGCCTTTGCCGCCACAGAGAGATGAGACAGGGATGTGCTGTACAGAGGTTCCACATAGTTCTTTATTGTCTTTTCTTGCAAAGAGAGTCCGGTGACAGCGGCATTCCACTGAACTGGATAAAAGTTTGGGTTTTTATAGGGAAACCATGGCTTGTCAAAAGAACCACTGGTTTGGGGTTGCTGGAATATGACCAGTAGTTTTACCAGGAGATAAAGCAGGGGTCTTGAAGCAGGAAAAAGGGTTTCTTAGTCCAGTCACCATGACTAACTCTTATCTAGGGGGTAGCTCTCCAAGGAGGCCGCAGGGGGCCTGCTCCTTCCACAAATGAATACTGATCTTTTTCTCTATCTGTGTTACCAATATACAGTTTATTATTTCATGTCCCTCTTCATTCGGGTGTTTCCACCTCTCCTGTTTAAATGGCCATGTCTATAGACACCTCTTCATTAGACCATCTGGTTCTATGGCCTTCCCATTGCTCACAGATTTCCTCCTCCAGTTCTTCTCTGGTCATTCCACATCAGTCAACATCTTAATCGTGTTTACATCTATCACAAAATCACCCTAATGTCATTGTCTAAAACTGTTGCTGTATGGAAATCCCTTGTGCTTGGTGGACACATTGCATTTATTTGACACATTTATTTGACATTGCACAGAGCTGAGGGAAGGATTTTAATGTTTATTAAATTATATCATTGTTACATTTTTTAATGTCAGCCATGTAGAGAAATTTTTCTGTCCCTCTGAGTCTCACCAGTTCCTGACCCCCAAAAGACACAAACCTGATGAGTTGTGGTATGCACTGCAGAGTGACACTTGCACGTCCCTCCATCCCCACAGCAGAGCTCCCTTGTCCCACAAAGTCCCTGGCAATGCAGGGAGGAAGGAAATGGGACAGGCTGTGGGGATCAGGGGCCGGACACCGCCAGGGATTTGGGGTGGTTGTGAGCCCAGGGCAGGAGCTGGCCCTTGGCCTTGGTGAACCTCATCCTGTTGTCCTGGGCCCATGGCTCCAGCCTGTGCAGATCCCTCTGCAGAGCTTCCTGCCCTGCAGCACAGCCACACTCCCAGCCAGCTTGGGCTCACCTGGACACTGAATGAGGGTGCCCTCGATGGCCTCGTCTAGATCAGCAATAAAGAGATTTAACTGTCCCAACCCCAATCCTGAGCCCTGGGGACACCCCTGGATGTGACTCCATTGCTCAGCACTCCTTGTGGTGGACTTCTGTTTTTTATGGAGCTGTGAAGCATGAAAGGCAAGGAAAATACCTTTCAGTTGATTTAGTCAAAAGGATATGTTTATTTCAGTGCTGGGTGAACACGCGGGATCTCTCCCAAAGATGTGTGTGCCCTTGGCAACTTTTGGTCCTTCATTTATTCACAAAAATCACACCTATTCAAAAACACCTATACATATTTATTACCTGTCACCGCCTTTTCCCCGCTTAGTATTAAAATTAGCTACGTACCCTTTGCAGCTGTGTAACCTTTGGTTACCCTTGGTTTTGGGCTGATGGTCTTCAATTTGAATAGGAGGGTTGTAAGAGATGATGTAAAAATCATCTACCTTGTTCTAAACTCTTTACCTCTGTCCTGTTACCACGCCTACCTGACCTGTTAATCCCTTAATTTTGGTCTTTATTGACTTCAGTGTCAAAATCTGTGATAGATAGGTTTCTTTTGGCTAACTCTAAGCATTTTCTAATGCACATCAGTTTCACTTAAATATTTCCATATGTATGTTGTGCTGGTTCTGCACATTATATGACCAGACTTTGTCAACTTCTAATCCCCCTGCTAGGATATATATATTTGTTTAAGGGTTACATTCCTAACCTCTAGCTCCTAAGTTTTTCAAGATATCTATCCCATAACTCATTCCTTAAACATGTGATTCTCAAAACTATAACAGAATAGTACGAATACTATAGCTCATTCTCCCCTGCTCTATAAAATTAGTAAATTCTTTTACTAGTACCTAAATCCTTTACCCTCATACTGAGGCATGGTGTCTCTTAGCCACACTGTATGCTCTCATCAATGAAGTTAGAATTACTACTCGTTGCAATTATCCTCCAAACAAACATTATAATAGACATAATCATACTAACACCAACTAAAATTAATAGTACAATAATTGGATGAACCAATGTGATGAGTATTCCCTTTTCTTTTGGTGACCATCCAAAGAGTGCATCCCACCAACGGTAAGAGGTGTCTACTTCCAACCTTTTCAAAACTCTTCATATAGTTTCTGTGTCATGGTGTATTGTGATCAGAGTCTTTCTCCCTATGTTCTTAATTTCTTTGAGAATCTCCTTTAAGTCCTCATGCTTCAATAGCTGCTTGACTAAAGTCAAATTCATCCTGATAGGTACAGGTGATATTTCCTGCACAAAATTTAGATTCGCTTTTATATATTGGTGCAATATCACAGGTGCTTGATAAGAAAAGTCACAACCTTCAATTTTAACAAAGTTGCAAATACACAGATTGGACTGGGTTTCATTTATAGTTAATTCATCTACCTGAATTGTGGAGCATGGTGTTCTGAGACACACACAACTCTGGCCTATGTATGTAAGTAAGGTTGTCTGGTTGGCCGAGTGAACTTCAAAGTGGCAAATGCTTTGCTCTGTATCGAGGCAAGTATCTTGGTCTTTGCTTATGTTTCCTTCACATATAAACCCCAGTTGTTTCCTCATGGTATAAAACTCTATAGTAATAGTCCTCTATTTCCCTTTGCCTTTCGTGCCCACATCCTGTGTTCAGAACGGAATAGGATGGCTCCTTCATGGTTTAATCCTAAGGTAATTATTGGGTGTATCAGGCTCACTGATGCCTTACGTATAGTTAAAACAAAGGCAGTTACCATACTTGTTACAGGATCATAGGCAAAATTGACTAGCACCCACCTGTCACTGTCTGAGGGTCTTTTTAGGCATGAAGACGTCCTCAGAAGGACATGCAGGTGGTTTGGGATTCAGGGTTTTTCTGAGGCCGCCAGCAAAAGATTGCTTGAGACGATCTTCTGTGGTTTCAAGGTTGTTTATTATCTTATCTATAAAGTGTCCCAGCCAGGCCGACACAGGTCCTCTCTACAAAGCGACCATGACAAAAGTGTGGTCTGGGAGACAGAACCCTATCTTTTATACTCTAGACTACGTCTTCGATATTTACAGTTACTTTCCAGTACAGCACAACCTTATTACACTGTCCAGTTTTGTCCCCATCCAATCTGAGGCTGCCAGCACGCCATCCAACATGGATGACATGAGGAAGAAGGAGCAAGAAGCCTAGCACATCCCAAATCCTCCATCTTGACCACATGGCCATAATGTAAACTGTGGATAATACAAAACCCCCTGAAGTGTACCCCTGGGACTCTCTTCCCTGAAGACAAAGAAAATTCCTCTCAGATGAGATAATTCCCGCTGTGAAAACCCCTTATCTTTTAGGATTCTTACTGGTATTTGACTTAGCATGGTGATTGGTTTTTCTTTAGTGTTAAGTGAAATATAATTGGATATTGTGTATAACTAGTAGTTTTAATTGGTTCCTTTCTCAATCCTTCTGAAATGTATAAATATCCCTTTCTACCTGAAATTAATGGACTCTGTAGCGGAAAACCCCTTCGAAGAATAAACTGTCTTTGGAACAATTCAGCTGCAGGTCTCAGCCTTTATTCCTCGCTGGCAGGTAGCCAAAAAGGCTACCTGAACCCTTCTTAGCTATCTGGGTTCAAGTAGCACTTTGGGGCTAGCATAAACCCTAGCCCTTTATAAAGCTACAGTAAACAATCCAAAAACCTACTTATTCTACATTCCTACCAGTCTAATTTTCATGCTATTTATCTACAGAGCTTGCATCTCTTCCCTCAGTGTTGGTAGTTTTTCCCAAGGAGCCAAATGTAGCCCCTGAGGCTCTTGGGCATCACTCGGGGGTCTCAGAGGGGTCTGCCAGGGGGGTTTTTGCATCCCCAGAGGAGTCAGGGAAATGCCTTGGGCTCCCACACCCACCATGACTGAAGTTCACTTTCTAAATCCAAACTATTATCCCAAACTATTTTGCGAATTTCAGCAGGGAATGTGCCTTCACCATCTCCCCTGATAATCAAGGCAGATGCCAATTGCATCCATAGTTGTGCTTGCACACATCCAAGAGCTAAAGACATGTTTTCGCTAGCTGCACCCATGGCATTCACTATTAGTCCATGAACTTGTTCTTCTATACCATCCCATTCTGGTAATATTTTGGACAATTTTGACTGACAAGTACCTAAGGCTAGTAAAGAAGAATGTGAGGGTTGTTGTAATTTAACTGCATTGCTACCGGTTGCAGTAATACTTCTGAGTCCATTATGTTCAAAATTCCCAATCCTATTCCTAGTATCCCTGTAAAGTCTCTGTTCTTTCTGAGCATATCAGGTGTACGTTTTTGTAACCAAGTGGTCCAATCCATATAGGAGGTTTTGGGAAATGGGGTACATTCTGATCAAATAGCAGAAGCATTAACTTGCATTTCCATCACTACTAGCTTCAGGGACCGTTCTGCAATCAGTAATAGTCTTTGGGCCCCTACTCTCTCAATAGCATAAGGTCCAATTTTGGTAATTACAGGCTGAATTGTTCTCCTTGAGGGAGTTTGAGTGACTGTGGTTTCTTCCGGTCTCTGGGTTGATGGATTTCTCCAACCTCATCTATTTGGGGATCAACACAATCCTGAGTAATATAATAATCCAAGCTATAACCCTTAACTGTACACCCTTCAATTTTAAGCCTAAATTCAGGACAGGTGTCCAAACACCCGGAATCAATTCAAATTAGTTCCATAGGTTTCTGGTAGTACTTATGGAATCCAACCTGAACAAACGCATATTCACAGCTGCAAACCTTTCTCCCTTCCCAGACAGTTGCATAGGTAACCTTCATAATCTGAGACAACAGTTTAGGGGAGTAAGCATTATAAGCCTTTCCTTGGCAAAAATATCTCCCAGTTGTCCTATATACACATAGTGTTGCATTAACTTTGGTTATGGCCATGGCCATAATCATGAGAAATAAAACTTTCCAGGCTAATATTTCTATCCAAAATCTATTCATCTTTCTCGAGTAAGTTTCAAATTCAGTTCATTATCACCCAGTGTTGCTTTCCAAGGAGCTTCTGGAGCCTTCTTTACTTGCATATGATGAATCCAAGTGTTCTGTTCTTTAATCTTGATTGCAGTAATAGTGGTGAGAAGCACCTGGAATGCTCCTGCCCACTGAGGCTCCAGGGTCTTTTCTGTAAAAGACTTAACATAAACATGATCTCCAGGTTGTGTGTCATGTACTGGGCCATCTAATTCTCTGCTTCAAGCTCCAGCCACATGCTTCTCAATTTCTCTGAGTTGTTTGTTCAGGGCCACCATGTAACTGTGTAGGGTTTCTTCCCCTACTTGAACTCATGCTCCCTGTTGTACCCCATATGGTCTTCCATAGAGAATCTCAAAAGGACTCGTTTTCTCTTTTGTCCTCGGTTTAGTCCAAATCCATGACAATACTAATGGAAGAGTCTGAGGCCAAGGTAATTGAGCTTCTTGTCCTAACCTTGTAATTTGCTATTTAATCAAATGATTCACTTTTTCTACTTGGCCACTTGACTGAGGGTGATAGGGGGTGTGAAGTTCCCAATCTATACCAATCAGGTGGCTAATTTGCTGTATAACAAATGAAATGTGGCTCCCTGTCTGAGGATAGTATAGTTGGAACTCCAAAGTGTGGTATTATTTCTTGTAACAGTACTTTGGTGACCTCTCGCACTTTGGCAGTTCTGGTAGGAAAGGCTTCTGGCCACTCCCAGAAGGTGTCTATTAACACCAATAAGTATCAATACACCCCTTTCCTTGGAAGTTCCGAAAAATCAATATGCCACTGTTGCCCAGGCACATAGCCTCTTCCAAATTGTCCAAGTTTTGGTTTGGGAATATTTTTGGGATTGGTTTGGAGGCAAAGACTACATTGTCGAGTCCCTTGGATGACTGTGCCTTGTAAGTTTCTGGCAAAAATTTTGTCTCTTAAATAATTATACAAGGCATCCATTCCCCAGTGGGTTTTCTGATGTTCCTCCCTTACTAATGCCCATAACATATGGGAAGGGACTACAAGCCTTCCTTTCTCTTCTTGGGTAATGGCCCATCCTTCTTTGTTATAACTTCCATTTTCTGCTTTAATGAACCTCTTATCCTTTTTGTTATAATGTGGCTTACCTTCCAGGGAAATCTGTCCATCTGGAACTAAGGGTGATTTGATGGATACCTCACCTTAGGCTGCCTCTTTTGCCTCTCTGTCCACCAGCTCATTTCCTTCTTCCAATTCGGAGCTCACTTTATGGTGGGCCTTAATATACATGATAGCTACTTTTGCAGGCAGCTGGACTGCATCTAACAGTCTTACTATTTCCTGTGCATGTTTAATACTCCTTCCTTGTGAATTTAACAGTCCTCTTTCTTTCCAAATGGCTCCATGTGCATGCAAAACCCCAAATGCATATTTTGAATCTGTATAGATGTTAATTTCTTTTCTCTTTACCAATTCCAAGGCACAAGTTAAAGCAATTATTACAGCCTTTTGTGCAGAAGTGTTTGTTGACAATGGTCCAGACTATCGTTTCTCTGCAAGTGGTAACTGCATACCCAGTATGCCTCTTCCCACTGATGACAAAACTGCTTCCATCAGTGAAGCAGCTCTCAGTGTTCTCAAGAGGAGTGTCCTTCAGATCCAGTTTGTTGTATCGCACTGTTATGGTTCTATATTGCACTGTTATCTTTTTATATTGCACTGAAAAAATGGTTTTCCCTGTATCCTCCCGGAGTTTGTGATGCTGGTTCAGCCCTCCCTTAGCCCCTTCCCTACTGGCATGGCCCCATTGGCTGTGATGTGGTCTGCCCCCTCCCCTCATCCTGGGTTTGAAATTCCCCGCCATTCTCTCTCTCTCTCCCCTGGACATGGTTCAAGAATAAAGTCCTGGACGTTATCCTGGGAAAGAGAGCCTTCTTTGTTTTTTTAACTTTGTCCATGAGGATTTTCCATCCATCTCCGGAGCTAGCTTAGGGAACCAGAGAGAGGAAAGGGAATTGCCTCAGCAGGTGACTGGAGTAGGTGGCCTCAATGGTCTTCAAGCAATCATGGACCACTAGTTCTCCTGTATTCCCACTAAGGAAGGAAGCTGGGTTCACCAGGTTAGTGACTTTAATCTCAACATCATCTTGTTCTAGCATTATAGCTTGGTGCTTCAGGAATCTCGAGGGGGAGAGCCAGTGTCCCCCTTTTACTTCCAGTACTGCAGATACCATATGGGACACTAACACAGTCATCTTCTGGCCCAGGGTTAATTTGCATGCTTCCTGAATGTTCAGTACCACAGCAGCAACTGCTCTAAGACACCCTGGCCACCCTTTGGCTGCTGCATCTAGTTGCTTAGAAAAGTAAGCAGCCACTCTTTGATAAGGGTCAAGGTCCTGTGCTAGTATTCGCAGAGCCATCCGCTGCTTCTCGTGAGAAAACAGGAAAAATGGTTTACTCACCTCTGGAAGTCCCAAGGCTGGGGCTGACATGAGGGCTTTCTTTAAGTGGTCGAAGGCTCAAATAGCTTCTTCTGTCCATTGGAGATCCTTGTTCCCTTCTGTGATCAGGGCATACAGGGGTTTAACCAACAGTCCATAATTGTAAATCCACAATCTGCACCACCCTGTCATTCCCAGAAAGGCTCTCAGTTCTTTTACTGACTGAGGTCTTGGAGTCTGGCATATTGCCTCCTTATGACCTTGTCCTAGAGTCCTCTGTCTAGCACCGATCTCATAGTCCAAATAGATACAACTGTTTGTTTTACCATCTGAGCTTTCTTTTGAGATACTCAATACCCTTGCAGAACTAAAAAGTTCAAGAGGCTTACAGTCCAGTTTATACATGCCTCTTGGGTTCAAGTAGCTATCAGGAGGTTGTCTACATACTGCAACAGCTGCCCTTCTCCTGGTGGAGCTTCCCGGGATTCTAGGTCTCTTGCAAGTTTTTCTCCGAATATCACAGGACTATTTTTAAAGTCTTGAGGCAGAACCATCAGTGTGAGCTGAGTCTTACGACCTGTATTTGGGGTTTCCCATTCAAATGCAAAGATTTTCTGACTGTTTTCATGGAGAGGGAGGCAAAAGAAAACATCCTTCATATCTAAAACAGTGAACCAGGTTAGTTCAGGGGCCAAGTATGTTAACAACGTATATGGGTTTGCAACCACTGGTTATAAGTCCTCAGTTATTTTGTTAACAGCTCACAAACCCTGTACTAATCTGTATGATCCATGGGGCTTTTTAACCAGTAAAATGGGAGTGTTATAGTCAGATTGACATTCTTTTAATAATCCTATCTGCAAAAATTGTCAATTATTGAGCTGATTCCCTCCCTGTCTTCCTTTATCAGGGGATACTGTTTGACCCTAACTGGTTGCTTCCCTTCCTTAAGCTTGACCTGCACAGGGGATGCATTCTTTGCCCTTCAAAGTGTGCTAGAGGCCCACACTCCTGGAAATACCTGATCTGTTATTTTCTTGTGACTTTCTTCATCATCTTTAGTTTTATCCTTATTAATTGTCTAATCAACTGTTAACATTATAGACTTAGTACTTCCACATACTGTTGATCCTTAACTTCGAAAAGGATCTTCCCATTCTTAAATATGATTTTTCTTCTAGCTGTTCCAATAAATCTCTACCCAAAAGTGCTTTTGGGGAATAGGGCATAGGAAATAGGGTATAGGAAATGATGAATACCCCACTGCTTCCCGAGTTTATATTTTAATGGACTGCAAAAGTATGCTTTCTCGGTTTGGCCACTTACCATAACGTAATCATCTGTTATAGGCATAAGACCCTTATTCAACACTGAATATGTTGCACCTGTGTCCACTAAAAATTCCATTTGCTTTCCTTCATTTCCTAGCTTAACTATAACCTTAGGGTCTGCCAGGGTAAGACCTTCTGGTCCTCCTCAGTTTTCTTTGACATGCGCAACCATCCCCTCCCTTTCTGGGGTTCCCTCTTCTTTGTTCATCACTTTCTCTCTGTTCAGGACATTGATTTTTCCAGTCACTAAATTTTCTGCAAAGTGTGCACTGGTCTTTCCTAAGGTGAGGTGGACCATGTTTAGGTGGTCCTTGTCCACCTCTCCCTTTGTTCTCCTCTCCTACTACTGCTACCAATTTCCTTTCTTTATACTTTTCTTCTCTATTGCTAAAAACTGTCCATGCCTCTTCTAGTAAGATCTCTAAGTTCCTTCCCCCTATTGTTTCCTTGATCTTCTGGAGTTTATGCCTAATGTCCCCCATGGATTGTCCTAAAAATAAATTCACCAACTGTTGTATGCTTTCTTCTGATGCAGGATCTAGATGTGTATGATGTCGCATTCCAGCTCACAATATATCTAAAAATTCAGAAGGGCTTTCTGAAGGACCCTGCTTGACTGTGAAAAGAACTGACCAATTTATGGCTGTAGGTATTGCCCTCTCTATTCCTTTTATTATAAATTCTTGATAGTTCCCTAATATGTCTTTATGAAGTCAATTGTTTGGATCCCAATTTGAATCCTGGAGGGGGAAAATTCTTTAGCATCCTGATTTGTTCCTCTAAGAGAATCTTCTGCTTAATTCCCTACTGTTTTCAAAACTAATCACTTATTCTGTTTCAATTAAGGCATTTAGCATTAGCTGGATGTCCACCCAGTCTGGATTGTGTTGTTTAATCAAAAACTCGAATCTCTTGGTGGTACCAATCAGATCACCCTGGTAGTTTTTAGTAATTTTCTCCCATTGTTTTGTAGAATTGTTTGTAGAAAAGGGTACTTTAACTAACATCCTTGCTCCCTCTGGTCCCAGTGCCTCTCGTAAGGGTGCTTGTGTTATCTCTTTTTTTCAACTTCTAGTTCAGATAGCTGTGAGACTACTTTGGAGAGGTGGGCTATGGGGAGAAGACAGCTCATCATCACTACCACTGCTATATGGATATGGTTCTCTGGCAGGTGAGGGAATAGGCTGCTCAGTCTCTTTCTTTTCTAAGATCACTGAAGGTGGGGTTAAGTGTGGAAATTCCCTTGAACCCATTCCCTCTGTTTGGCTATCCTGCCTTTTAAGGGGTTGCCTGAGCAAATCTGTTAACTTCTGTTCTTGTTTTTCTGCATGATAAACTTTATCAGGCTGTGTGCATCTTTGACTTATGGAGCAGGCATCACAGCAATGCTTAGGTTTCCCTCTATTTGCCTGCTTGTCCTTTTCCAAAGCTAGTACAAAGGAGTCAGAAGGAGGCCTAATCCCACAACTTCTCTGCCATTCAGGATGATTTCAGAGAGAGAAAACATATCAGCATATGTCACCTCCTCCCATTTTTCTTCCCTTTTTAAAGATAATATCAACTGCAATATGGATTCATAATCCAAACTCCCCGAGAGTGACCATCAGACGCCTTTTCCCAATTTATAAAGTGGCCACCATTGTGTACAAAACTTCACAAGATTTCAATACCTCCATACCCCACAAGTTCTCTCCAATGTGCCAGAATAAAGCCTAGGGGACGGACTTTAGAAATCTCCTTGCTCTGGCTGGTGCCCATTGTTCTTTCCTGTTTGTTTTTTTTTCTTTTCTTTCCCTTACGTTCCTTTATTTTATACCAGCTCTTTTCCTTGACCTAGTAGTCTCAGAGAATGAAGATACTGAGCACATGTAGTCCTGATTATTTTGCTCTCTCCTCTAAGTTATTTGAAATTCCCCTTCTCCAATAGCTCAAACAGCTGGCTGCTTCCTTCTCCTATTTGACCAGGCAGAAATTCCACAAACACACCTTTGTATCTCAAATACTAAAAGTTAAACTACAAGGGGAGCCTTATAATTCATTTTACCAAGCTGGCACCATTCCCAGTCTTTTTCAAAAATATCCAAATTCTCTGGCTTTAAACCTTCTCCACAGACTAGACTCACTATCTCAAACTGATGGTGTGCTACTTCCCAATTATAACATCTCAGGAGCTCCAGCGCACACCTGGGGCACCTAGGTCTCCTTCTATAAGATATACAATGCCATCTCTTGTTGCACCCTCTACAAGAAAGAAGGACCCAACTTGGATGCCACTCTACTTCCCAATGAAAAATCATCAGCCCACACAAAAAGCAAGGAGTTACCCTATTAGTCCCCACTGTTGTGGATTCCTGAGATTATTCTCAACTGGGGGTGGCTCCCAGTCAAAAACCAAATAATTACATGTTCCACTCTAATACAATCCCCCTAAAAACACCCTCTATCTCCTTCCTTTCCCCCATTTGACAACAGCCCTGTCTCCTCCTTCAGCTAAAAATTCACCTGGTTAGAGCCCAAACTGTCTAGATAGCCCTCATGATAGCCATCAATTGTAAAAAAATCTTGTGGAGCACTATTCACAAACACACACACAACATCACAACCACAACAATAGTTTGCCAAAATAGCAGCAATAAACAAGGATTTACCCAAACTCACCCCCAGAATTGCTAGGGATGCCCTCCACAGCATGACAAATCTTTCCACTGGCAGTTTAAACACCAGGATTTGCTCAAGCTCACCCTCAGAACTTGTTGCGGTGCCATCTAGGGCACAGCAGAGTCCCTTTACCGGTAACTTAAACAGTTCTTTCTGCTTGCAAGCAATACCTTTCGGCCCACATCATGCATAGAATATCTTCTATGTCTTACCAATTAGTCCTCTCATCCTGGGGTAATTTTAAAATCATAAACATACCATTTTGTCCTTGGCCAACTGACTTGTCTGTCTCCTAGACTGAAGCAGGTGGGAGTGGAGGTCTCTTGCCCAAGAGGGACTTGGGTTGGTGCACCTGGAGCTGTCACACTCCCATCTGCTCCTGCAGGAAGAGAAGGCCCTGCCGCGGCTGCCAAAATGATTCACGAAAGGCAAGGACAAAATACCTTTCAACCAGTTTAGTCAGAAGGATATGTTCATTTCAGCACTGGGCGGACACACAGGATTGCTCCCAAAGGCTTTTAGCCCTCTGTTTATTCACAAAAGTCATGCATATTCTAAGATGCCTATACATATTTATTACTTGTCACTGCCCATTCCCCACTCGGTATTAAAATTAGTTGCATACTCATTGTGGTTGCATAGTGTTCCCCTGATATTGGGTCGGTGGTCTTTTAAATGAGTTGGAGGGTTTCAGGGGAGGAAGTAAGGACCATCTACCTGGCTCTAAACCGTTTACCTCTGTCCTGTTACTATGACTACCTGACATGTTAATCCCTTCATTCTGGTCTTTATTCGTTTCAGTGTCAAAATTTATGATGTATGGGTCTGCCCTGGCTGGCTCTGAGTATTTTTTAATGTATATCAGTTTTCACTTAAATGCTTCCATATGTGTATTTTGGCTGGTTCTGAATGTTAAACAATCAATCTTTATCAACTTCTAATCCCTATACTAAGAGATATACCTTTATGGGTTACATTTCTAACCTCTAGCTTCTAAACCTTCTAAGATATCCCATGACTTGTTTCCTCAAACACAAAATTCTTTAAGCTGTAACAGAATACTGTGGTTCAGTGGAATCTCACTTTGGGCCATAGATGCCTGGTCGAGATGGATGGGTTTCTCCACAGGAAAGAAAAATGAGTAGTCCAAGTGTTTTGGAAGAATATGAGATATGGCCACCCTTGGGCTGAGCCAGCCTGATCTGTCTCTCCTGACACATTTCCCTTGGGGGAAATCTTTGGATATAGGGATTTTTGGAGGTGGAATCTCAATTTTACTTGTGGGTGCCTGGAATGGAAGAAGAGTTCTTTTAATTAGGAAAGCACAGAGCCCCAGTGTTTCCAAAGGAGGTCAAGAGCCAGCCCTCAGGAAGCCAAAGCTAGCCAGATTTGTCAATCATGGCAGCTTTTCTCTGGGAGCCATCTTCGGATATAGGGAATTCTGGAGATGGATTCCCAATATTGGCCATGGGCACCAGGAAGACAAGGATGGTTCTTTTCGATAGAGACAGGTAAGCTAGCATGAATAGGAGAGGACAAAAGAGGCTCTTTCTTTTCTCAAGTCTTAGTTTATTCTCGGTGGTCTCAGGGCGAAGGAGGGCGAGACCCCCAGATACCAGGGTATATCTAGGAAAAGGGAGGTAGGAAGGAATTTGGCTATTAGCCAATGGAAAGGGGACATGGGCACAGGGAGACAGGGGAACCAGGAGGGGGAATGGTCAGGAAGAGGCCCCTCTGGCTTGCTGCCAATAGAATAGTGATTATAGGGATATGTTTATACATTCATTTTACCTCCTAGTATTGAATTACAACACTTTTCCAATGAAAGTAAGTACAGAGCCCCAGTGTTTCAGTCGCAGATGAGAAGTGACCCTCAAGATGTCAAGGCCCAGGAGGCCCAGCCAGCCAGACCTGTTCCATGTTCCCTTGGTTCCATTAGACCTCACAGTGTCACAATTTTCTCCTTGATTCCATGAGTCCCTGTAATGTCACAGTATTCTCCTTGCCACAATATTCTCCTTGCTTCTGTAGTGTCAAAAAGGCCTCTTGCTTCCATAAGGTCTGGCAGTGTCACCATGGCCCTTGGGCTCCATGTGGCCCCGCTGTGTCACAATGGTTCTTGTGACAATGGTTCTCTGCTCCTTGGTTCTACAGGCCCCACAGCTTCATCACTGACCCTTGGTTCCAAAGGGATCCTGAGTATCACAACGATCCTCCTAATTCCATTAGGCACCAGAGTATCACAATGGTCTCTTTGGTTCCATGAGGTTCCATAGTGTCCCCATGGTGTCCCTGAACCCGCATTGTCACAACTGACCGATGGTTCCATGAGGTTCCGCAGTGTCACCATAGTCGCTGTCAGAGGCTGGATGAGATCAATGTCCCAGACACCTGGACATTGGCATGAGCTGTCAATCAGTCACACAGTGGGCTGATGCTGACCCAGGCTCTGATTGCCCCAGCAATCACAAGTCCCACCTGGAGGGAGGCCCACAAAGGCCCAGTGGCTTAAAACACGGAGCAGGCGCTCAGCCCATGGTCCATACCCTGCCTTCTCCTGGGCTCTGTGTCTCACCCACACTGGAACCCTAGGAGTTGGTTAGACATATGTGTGTGTCTTTTTATAGAGCTTCTGTCTTTCTGTCTCTCTCTCTCCTCTCCTAATGCTCTTTATATGGAACAATTTTGGGTACCTCAACAACTTAAGTGTTTAAAGGTTTCTAGGTTAAATGGGAAAATGTAATGAAGTTCTTGCTACAACAAGTGTTTTATGTTGAATTGGATGTTGTTTTAAATCCTTTCCCAAAGTTCTTTGATTTTCTGCCATTTACCACTAAAATTTAGTGTAGTTTTGACCTCTTGAGAATATCTAGCTGGGGATTCTCCTGTGCACCAAACTCAAGTAAAGGAACCTTTGGTCACTGTGAGAGTCCGTCTGAAAGCCTCTCGTTTGTTCTGCCCAACAACCCTCGCCTGAGGCCTAAGAAGACCCCTCAAACTGCAGTTTAAAGGCGCTGGCCAGGGATGGGAGGAATGCCAAGTGATTGTTCATAGGTGGTGCCCATTTGACCAGAACTGGTTTCTCATGAGACTGGTTTATGGCTAGTCACAGTGGTGTTTACACAACAAAGCTCCCACAGGTATGAGAACAATGAACTGGTCAGAGATGGAGTGCCCTGTGTTTGTTTCATTGACAAGGACTGTTTGTTGGTGTGCCTGGAGCTTGCCATGGTAAGCTGCTCTCGAGCAGGGTACTGGCTGTACCTTCCTGTTTCCACCTGTTTCTTGGAGCAACGATCTCCACATACAATAGTCCATCAATCTTCTCACCTTTTGGCCAGAGGCCACTCACCTTGGAAAAGACTATAAAAGACACCCTCAAACTAAAGACCCCCGAGATCTATCCGGACGGCAACGGACATCTATTGGCTGGTTCCACGAGGATCATCTGCCTGTCTTGGTAGCTATAATCCCAACCTCTCTTTCTCTCTCTCTCTCTCTCTCTCTCTCTCTCTCTTTTCCTGTCCCTCTATCGCATTTGGTTGGCACTAAATAAAGGTGCATTTTTGCAAAAGTAAACTGGTTTTGTCCCCTGCTGTGTCTTTTGTGTTTTGAGATCCCTAAAAGAACCTATCAGGACTCCACATTAGTGTGGACCCTGGCAATTCAGATTCCCTAATACTGGAGGAGTTGGGGGTTTTCTGTGCACTTTGTACCAGGGGAAGACCTGTACCATTTCAGCTGCACCCAGCCTGTCAGTACCGTAAGGACTGAACAGTGTTGGAAAACAAGGGAGGTGGTATTGGGTTCTTCCTGCAATCTGCACACAGACCCCGGTGGACAATCAACTCCATTTCAGTTATCGGAGAATTTTTGGTAAAGAATCTCAATTGTGCAAAAGATGGGACTTGTGTTTTTTGTTTGTATGTGTTGTTGAGCTGCTTGGTGTAGTTGAGGAGGCAACCATTCTGTAACTAAGGAGAACCTCCTAGGCAGTTTTTGGTCCCCTCAGCCACCCAGGGAAGAGAGGGGGTTGTCCTCAGCGAAAGGCTGAGTGTAAGTCTTGACCTCCCTGGAGTGGTCCTTTCCCCCCTCGCACATAATCGTAAATTGCAGAGGCAAACTGCTGTTGTTGTTGTTGCTGTTGTTTTTGCTGTTGTTTTTGACTACTTGGGATCGCGAAGAGACAAGCTGTTTTGTAACTAAGGTAGTACCTCCCAAGTAGTGTGTCTCTTCACCCACTCCTGGGATGAGAAGGGAAACACAGTTTTAGCTGTGCTTTTTGTGTCTCCCTGAGAGTGGTTTTGGTCCTTTTATAAAAATGTCCGAAAAACATAAAGACGCTTTTTATGCTTTGCTAGCTAAGTATAATGCCAGACCCTCCCAAGGGGGAGAAGATTGGGCACACAGTAACTGGTTTAATTTAGAAAATGTGATTAATAGGATACATTCTTTGTAACATGAAACAAAATTCAAACTGAGCAAGAATAATAAAACCATACTTTGCACAGTTCTAGGTGCTTGTCTCTCAGCAGCTCTGCAAGCTCATTTCAAATGAGTGAGTGAAGAAAAGGCAGTTATAGACTCTTTGCAAAACTTGGTAGAAGCCTTGCAAAAACAATTAGAGCACGAAGCAAATCACGTAGAAACTTTGCAAAAACAATTAGAGCAGGAAAGAAATCACAACTATTTGTTGCAGCTCTCCCATGCCTCACAGCATGCAGATACACCTAAGGAGACAGAAGAAAAGGAAACATATCACATAAAGCAGATATACCCCCAGAGAGAATTAGTACACATACAAAATTGTGGGGAACATTGCTGCTCTAAATTGAGACCTCTCGTTAAAATGGAATATAGTTACCTGAATGAAGAGGATTTTGAGCCCCACATAACCTCCAAAGAAATAGCATACACTGCTACTGAATTGGCCAAATTAAAGAAAGAATACTCACGTCTCCCCCAAGAATCTGAGACCGAGTATGTTTTTAGAGTTTCACTCACTGGAGGTGATGAAATTAAATTAAGTGAACAAGAAGCCAGTGGATACTGGGGGCCTGGAGTTTTCTTAACAACTGGAAACACTCGTGTTCCATGGTCTCTGACACAGCGTGCAGCCTACTGGGCTGGGGGACTTAGCCCTCTAGAAAGAGGTGATCCTCTAGCCATAACTGGCACCCCAGACCAGCTCTTAGAAAACATTCATAAAGCTGCCTGTTTGCAAATGATACATGAACGAAAACTAAACCCTGGCTATGAGTCACCAATGTAATTGCCTGTAAAGCCTGAAATTATGACACCTTTAGTTCGGGGTCTCCCTGAATCTCTTAAACCAACAGCAATTATTCTTCAAAAGACTACTGAGTCTATCACCCCTGTAGACAGGCTTGATAGATTTCTTGGGCAACAAGGTTAAAGCAGTCAAACCGATTCTACTGAAACCTCTGGCTTTACGCTTCCTGTGACTCCTGCCCAACCTTCAAGCATGTATCCTGATAATAAAGTTTGGACATGGGGGGAAGTCACAGAGGAATTGATTAATTATAACAGAAAATATGGGCCAATCAAACTTCCAGAAGACAAGCCCGAGAAAACTGGAGGGGTCAGACATATTGCCTCCCCTAATGAAAAGCCAGAAAGGGGAAAACCAGTCCATACCAATCTTGTTAGCCGCCAGAAACTCTGGTTATTAGGACTAAAAAGGGGAGTGCCACGAGAAGTAATGGACGGCTTGTCATATGAGAAATTAGCCAAAATAATTTCCAACTGGCGCTGTCCCAAACCTGTAATACTAAACACATCTAACTTGCAACCCAGTGCACCCCCTTCACAAGCTTTAAGCGGCAAACCAAAACAACCCTTGGGCTATAAGCCAAAACTTTCCCTTACACAAGTACCAGACAATGAAGCATTGCAACCACAACCAGTGCCAAGTAATGATTCACATGAAACACAGCAACTTCTCCCTCAGCTTCAGGAAAACAAAACAAACCAGCCTCAGTTAAACTAGAAACTCCGTCTCTAACTGGTGAGCGCAGGGAAGGAGATTACCTGTTTTTAAGAAAGCTCACAAAAGACCCAAGAACAAGTGATTTATTGATCACTGCAATAGTTGGCCCCAAACGCGCACTAATAACTTTCGTTGCTGTCACCGGGGCTCAGATAAGTGCTTTAAAAAATCAAGATGCTCAAAAGTGTGGGGTTGTCCCTAGCAAAAGATGATGCTGTGTTATAAATGCTTTAGGGACTGCAGAACCTATGAGCATTACTTTAGCAAAACTCGCATCGCCCAAGGATGACAGCCCAATAGCTATTCAAATGGTTATTGGAGATATCCCAGACAGTTTGCTAGGACTGGATGTACTCGCAGGAAAAAAGTGGGAAGACTCAGACAGTATTTTGTGGTCCTTTGGAGCTCCTCGCCTTAATATCAGACTGATTCAAACCGCACCTTCCCTACCATTGAGTAAAATCACTTCTGTAAAACAATATCCTTTGCCCTCTGGTGCTAAGGAAGGCATTCAGCCAGTGATTCAAGAATTAAAAGATCAAGGAGTAATTACCAACACTCACAGTCCTTTTAATTCTCCAGTTTGGCCAGTGAAAAAATCTAATGGGAAGTGGAGGCTGACAGTTGATTATCGCCGCCTGAATTCTAATACAGACCCCCTCACAGCAGCAGTTCCAAACTTAGCTGAATTAATAATATCAATTCAAGAAAAGGCTCACACCTTTATGGCTGTGATTGATGTAAAAGACATGTTTTTTTATGATACCTATACAGCCAGAAGACATGAATCGTTTTGCTTTCACATGGGAAGGACAACAATACACATTTACTAGGTTACCTCAAGGGTACTGACACTCTCCCACCTAAGCCCACCATGCTTTAGCCCAAGAGCTAGAAACTATATCCAAACCTGACACTGTAGCTGTGTACCAATACATAGATGATGTATTGATAGGAGGGGAAGAAAAAGAAGAAGTGAGGGATGTGCAAGAGAAAATAATTTCCCACCTAGAAAGCCTTGGTTTGCAGATTCCTTCAGAGAAAATACAGAAACCCTCACAGGAAGTCAAATTTTTGGGGATTTTCTGGAAGGGCGGAATGACATGTATCCCACCTGATATATTAACCTCTTTAGACCAGATTAAAATGCCTGAATCCAGAAAGGAACTCCAACAAGCTTTAGGATTGTTAGTATTTTGGAGAAAACATATTCCAGACTTTTCAATTTTTGCTAGGCCTCTTTATAATCTGTTAAGAAAGGGGGTGAAATGGGACTAGAGCCCAGCCCAGGAGGAAGCATTACAATTATTGATTTTTGAGGCAACAACCCATCAGGCCCTAGGCCCTATTCACCCAACAGATCCTTTCCAGTTAGAATGGGGTTTTGCTTCTTCAGGGTTGTCTGTACACATATGGCAGAGAGGGCCTGAAGGTCTGACAAGACCTGTTAGTTTTTACTCCCGTAGCTTTAAAGATGCTGAAAAAAGATACACAATTTGGGAGAAAGGACTGTTTGTTGTTAGCCTGGCTCTTATAGAAGTAGAAAAAATCACAAGACAACAGCCAGTTGTATTGAGAGGTCCTTTTAAAGTAATTAAAACAGTTACCTCTGGGACCCCTCCTCCAGAAGGGGTTGCCCAACGGCCCTCTGTGAGAAAATGGTATGCTCGAATAGAGCACTACTGTCATATTTTCTCAATCACTGAAGGCACTGTAAAAAATTTGTCAGTACAAGAAACAGAGAACTTGAATAGCAGCCAGGAAAAACCAGCTTCAGTAATCAAAGTAGCCCCTCCCTTCTCCCCTGGGCAGACAGCAAATGCTTGGTTTACTGATGCTTCAGCCAAGAGAGAAGGAAAAGTGTGGAAATATAAAGCTGTAGCCTTACACACTTCCTCCGGTGAGCAGATCATTACAGAAGGGGAAGGCAGTGCCCAAATTGGGGAGCTTATAGCTGTTTGGAGTGTTTTTCAAAAGGAAAAACAAAACACTTCCCTTGTTTGTATTTACACTGATTCTTATGCTGTTTTTAAAGGCTGTACAGAGTGGTTGACCTTTTGGCAACAGAATGATTGGGAAGTTAATAGGATTCCAGTGTGGCAGAAAGAAAAATGGCAAGACATTTTACAAATTGCAAGTCAGGGAAGTTTTGCCGTGGGGTGGGTAGCCTCTTACCAGACAGATGGGAATCCAGCAGGAGAATGGAATAACAGAGCTGATGAATTAACAAGATTGAGCCCCCTGAAAAGGGAAGAAATTATTGAGGACTGGGAACGGTTGTTGGAGTGGTTACATATAAAACGACAACACACAGGTGCAAAGGATTTGTACAAAGAAGCTCATGCTCGAGGTTGGCCTGTTACCAGAGAAATGTGTAAAACTTGTGTATCAGCCTGCAAGCAGTGTCGCAAACGGCTGGAGAGACATCCTTTAGAGGATGACCCATTACACTTGAGAGGAGGGAAAGGCTTATGGGATGCATGGCAGATAGATTATATTGGTCACTTTAAGCGATCAGGAGGAAAACATTTTGTGTTAGTGGGAGTTGAGATAATGTCAGGGTTAGTACAGGCCGAAGCCTTCAAAAGGGCTACAGGAGAAAATACTGCTAAAGCATTGCAGATATGGTTTGTGACTTTCCCAAAACCACAAGAAATTCAATCTGATAATGGGTCCTGCTTTACTGCTTAAGTAGTGCAAGACTGGGCACGAAGTGAAGGAATAAAATGGGTTTTCCACACCCCTTACTACCCTCAAGCCAATGGAATTGTAGAAAGGATCAATGGTCTCCTGAAACGGCTTCTGAAACCACAGGAAGGAAACTGGGATGAACGGTTGCCTAATGCCGTTCAAGGTGTAAATGAAAGATGGGGGTGAATGGGTGCCCGAAAATTAATGCTTTTTGCCCCAAAGCTCCAACCATAATTCCTTCATTAAAAGGACCTGCTAATCCTAAGAATACAGCTCATTATCCTGGACAACCTGCCTTAGTGGACCTCCCTATGGTAGGAGAGGTACCACTTGTGCTGAAAACTCCTTTGAATAAATTTGCATGGGTAGCATCTGATGCTGTAGGAAAACAATATCGGATAAATACCCATTGGATTATTCCATCATTTTAACGCACTCCCACTAGATGGCAGATTTTACTGTGTTTATAATTGCAGGTGGACTCCGAGGGACACTTCAAATGACATGAAAGCCAGATAACGATGTTAACATTAATAATACTCCTCTACATCCTACCATACCTGCATGGCCAAAGCCCAGCTGAATGGCCATGGACTCAAGCTACCATCAGGTACACCACTGCTCAAGGATCCTACCCTGGAGGTCGTTGTCCAAACCTAGCGACCGTGGTGTTGCATGACTCAGAGGTATAGCATCAAAGTGAGTGGGGCTGGGATCGAAAGGACTGGATCCGGATGCTAACTGGGACAATTGGTGAAAAAATTGAGGTAGGATGTAGAAAGGTAGAGGGATCCTCCCATGAGAAAGTCACCTCCATTGCAGTAATCGGAAACCTTTTGGAACCATACGTAACAAGTAGTTTGCACCCCAACATTACAGAGAAACTTTGACCCACTACAGCTTGGAGATGCAAAAAGCAAACTCCTTTCTTGTTGTGCTGTCGGCAGGATAATGTTGGTAATTACACCCTAGACCCCAGCACTAACAATGTTGAAATCACCAAGCTTTGTAAGCATGAACCTACCGACTGCTGGTACAATTTTACCTTAACCAAACCAACCTATGTGACATGTAATTGGCAAAATGACCCAACAGATCCGTCAGGCTTACGAGGTCTGACTTACAAGTTCAAGATAAATGCTGTAGCAAAACCTGTTAACTGCCGTAATTATACACCCTGGTATGCAGTTTCCCCTAGTGCTGGATAGCAAAAATAAAGTTTTTCCTCCCTTTACACTATTACAAGGCTCTGATGTTGCCATCCGATGTGAATTAATTGTTGGATCTCTTGTTGAACCCATACACAGTTCTGGTATAGGACCTCATGGCCATGTTTTACACTGTGAGACTCAAAATCAGAATTGTTGGTTGAACCTAACTGATGTGCAATTGTCTCACAAGGTGATATGTGGTGAGAACAACACTAAACACTGGGGAGAACTTGATGTCAATGTTGTAATGCCTATAACACCCACTACCCAACCACCTGTTGTGCTGAAGCCAAAGATCTTTGAAATTGGGCCTTACATAATTAAGAAAACTGGACAATAAATATTGTTTAATCCAGCGTGGTCCCTTAAACAAGTTAAATTATTGATGCAGAACAATGTTTCGAAAATTCAGCCAAAATGTTCACCTTTTTTTACAAATTTCATTTCAGGGGTGGACCACCTGGCTGTGGAAGCGGACTCCTTCCAAAAAACGCATGGCAAGAGACATAACCGGTGTTGTGGGAACAGGATTGGGAATTCTAAATAGCATTGATTCAGAGGTATTAATGAACAAATTGGTTCATTAATTGCTACCACCAGAGACCTGACCAAATTGAAACAACCTCTGCAGTCCTCTTTAACAGCCCTGGAGACGCAACAGTGGTTATTATCAAACATTTTACTGGATTGGGAAAAGGCAAATGTAAATGATCAGAAATTGATAATTGATGTACTTGGTGCTGCTCAAAACAACATCTCCCTAGCCCTCAGCTGTATCCAGGCACAGCTTTGGATGCAAACAGTTGTTGCCTCAATTATAAGGGAAGGGGAAGAAGGCATTTTCCCTACTGAAATCTGGACAATAATTTGGGACAATGCTAATGATTTTGAAAAGAAGTTTCAGTCCTGGTGGAATTTGGTAAATTTTACCTACAACCCCAGTACAAACACAGCCACAGCCTTTGTGTTGACAATATGCAATGCTTCAGTGCATTTGATATACCCCATCATTGCATTAGGATTGAATCATGATGGAACTATTCTCTACCCTTTCGAGCATAGAGAACAGGCCTGTCAAATTGGTGAGAAATGGCAAACTGTTAATTTGGAATCTTGTGTTGTTCGGGAGCAGCAGGGTTTCATTTGTGAAGGCAATGCCATTGTGGCCCAAGACATCTGTTTAGACACAGAGCAAAATATCTGTCATTTTGAAATACATCTTGATGAGACTCCTGCAACAGTGCTGGTGTACATAGGTAATGAATGTGTGTGTAAGAACTGCTTGCATCTTAGTGTTTGTAGAAAACGTAGCAGTGGATTTAAAAAATCATTCAAATTTTTGTGTTTGTAATTTTACCACAATTATGGGCTGTGACTTTTCCTATACCATTCCAGTTATGTCTTATCACCCTTTGCAATCCAATTTTACACTGATTCACCAGTTAGCGCTTGCTCCCATTGGGATGAATCTCACTTTGATTAAACAATTGTTGCTTCACCAGGACTTAATTGGAATCTTAGAAAAGATCAAGAAAAATTGACAGAAGACTCTGGTGACAGTTCATCATGATGTGAAAGAGATACCTCAGGTTTTAGAAAAGGTAAAAAGGGATGCTGAACCCAGGTGGTGGGATACTCTTTTTGGGTGGTCACCCACTGCTACCAGCATCCTAAACAAAGTGTGTCACCCCATTGTTGTGCTTTTGATTTTGGTTTTGATCAGTTTTGTTTTGTCAGCCATTTTATACATCCTGAATTGGAGAATGGCAAAACGGCTGACACAATTGGCATCAACAATGGAAGCACATAATCTGATCACTACCCCATTTGCTAAAGATACCCCTAAAGTTATTGACACCAGACAAATTACACGAGCAGTAAAAGTTAGGCCTTTAACAGCAAACTGACTAGAATTGTTTGTTGCTTGTTATGATTGGTATGATTAGTTTTAGTAATGTTAAGCTTTAGATTGAAAATGGTTTTAGAAAAATAATTGTTTTAATCATAAAAAACATATTATAATCACTGTTGGTTTATTTTAATCTTAATTGTTTGAAAGTTATTTTATTGATTTGTTTTAATTTTGATTGTTTGAAAGTTATTTTAGCTAATATGATTGTGATTTGTTTGAAGAATCAATTTTGTTGTGATTATTTTGCTTTATTATTTTTGTGTTTATTTCTTTCCTTTTTCCGTTCCCTTTTCCCTTTTCCTTCTTATCCCTGATTTTTTCTGTCCCTGTTTTTTGGGATATACCCCCAATGACAGGTCCTGAAGATGCTACAACGTCACAACATCATGCTGATGGAGTCTCTTGGCGATGCTCGTTGGTCACGGGGTAATGTGAGAGTCCCTCTGAAAGCCTCTCGTTTGTTCTGCCCAAAGACCCTCGCCTGAGGCCTAAGAAACCCCTCAAACTGCAGTTTAAAGGCGCTGGCCAGGGATGGGAGGAATGCCAAGTAATTGTTCGCAGGTGATGCCTACCAGGACTGGTTTCTCATGATGGCTAGTCACGGTGCGCTGAACTGTGTTTACTTAACAAAGCTCGCACGGATGGGAGAACAATGGACTGGTCAGGTATGGGGTACCCTGTGTTTGTCCCATCGACAAGGACTGTTTGGTGTGCCTGGAGCTTGCCGTAATGCTCTGCTCATGGGCAAGGTACTGCCTGAAGCGTCCTGTTTCCACCTGTTTCTTGGAGCAACGATCACCACATACAATAGTCCATCAATCTTCCCACCTTTTGGCCAGAGGCCACTCGCCTTGGAGGAGACTATAAAGAGACACCCTTGGACTAAAGACCCTTGAGATCTCCCCGGACAGCAACGGACATCTATTGGCTGGTTTCCACAAGGATTGTCTGCCCGTCTTGGTAGCTATGATCCCGACCCCTTCTCCCTCTCCCTGCTCTCTCTCTCTCTCTGTTTCTCTCTCTGTCCCTCTATCGCATTTGGTTGGCATTAAATAAAGCGCGTTTTTGCAAAAGTAAACTGGTTTTGTCCCCTGCTGTGTCTTTTGCACTTTGAGATCCCTAAAAGAACCTATCAGGCCTCCGCATGTAGTGTGGACCCTTACAAACGAGCAGGTAGATCAGGCTGTACAGATAGAGGTGTCAAAGATAGACTTAGACTGGGAACTCAAGGGAGAATTATTCCTGGCTCGATGGGCCCATGATGCCTCAGGTCATCAGGGCAGAGACGCCACCTATAAGTGGGCACGAGACCGAGGGGTGGATTTAACCACGGACAGTATTTCCCAGGTTATCCATGACTGTGAGACGTGTGCTGCCATCAAGCAAGCCAAGCGGGTGAAGCCCCTCTGGTATGGTGGGCGATGGTCCAAATATAAGTATGGAGAGGCCTGGCAGATTGACTACATCACACTGCCTCAGACCCGCCAAGGCAAGCGCTATGTACTGACCATGGTGGAAGCCACCACCAGGTGGTTGGAGACATACCCCGTGCCCCATGCTACGGATAGGAACACCATCCTAGGCCTGGAAAAACAAGTCCTTTGGAGACATGGTACCCCTGAGAGAATTCAGTCAGAAAATGGGACTCATTTCAAAAACAGCCTTGTTAGCACCTGGGCTAGAGAACACGGCATTGAGTGGGTGTACCATATTCCCTACCATGCACCAGCGGCTGGGAAAGTCGAACGGTGCAATGGCCTGCTTAAAACCACCTTAAAAGCACTTGGTGGGGGGACTTTTGAGAACTGGGAGATTAATTTACCAAAGGCCACATGGTTAGTGAATACCTGAGGTTCCACTAACCGAGCAGGTCCTGCCAATCTGAGCCCTTGGGAACACCAGATGGAGATAAGGTCCCAGTGGTACACCTGAGAGGCATGTTAGGGAAAACTGTTTGGGTGAACTCTGCCTCCAGCAAAGACAATCCTGTTCATGGGGTGGTTTTCGCTCAAGGACCAGGTTGCACTTGGCGGGTGATGCAAAAGGATGGAGAGACCCGATGCATCCCCCAAGGAGACCTTGTTCTAGGGTGAACTATCCATGATACTGTGCCTGTAACTGCCTGTATGTATATGATTTAAAGGTTTTTAATTTGCTGTAGCATGTTGGCATGGGAAAAAAATTTGGGGTGGATAATGCTGAGGGTTGGGGTTTTGCTCCTTTAATGTATGAGTTTGGAGAATTTTTTCCCATTGTGATGCTAACAGAACCCGCCGGCTGTGCCCAGGGTTTTTGTGATGGCCCTGGATGGGCGGGTGGGAGGGACCAGAGCTGCTCGGAGGACCGCGAGGGTTTCCGGGCAGGGATACCCAGAGGAGCGTGCGGGCCGGGGAAGGGGCACTGCGGCTTCCGGTGAGAGAGGACTGAGGAGGCACCCCCTGGGCCGCACTGCACGTGGGAGAGAGGCAGACAGCCAGACCCTGCTGCCATCAGCTGTCCTGCTACCTCGGAGGCACTGCTGACCACCAAAGACCAAACGCCACTTGTCTTTTGGGAATACAACTGATCTCCGGACACAACAGTGAGTGAGGAGCTGCTCCCACCTGAGCCCAGCCCGGCTCCGGCTGCTCCCCTCCACCTCCCTCGCTCCCGCCTGCCCTGCGGCACGTGTTACAGCCCCGGGGACGGACACAGACCGAGTGTGTCCGCGTCTGAAGAAAGGACTAGAACTGGGTTATTTTCTTCTGTTCTTTTTGTCGGTAATTTTTAATAGTTGTTGTTGTTTTCTAGTTGTGCTGTGAGTTAGAGTAGTAAAGAGCCGTTAATTTTACCTCCTTATCACTGCCTTGAGTAATTGATTTGAAACAATTATAACACTCGGAGGGGGGTGAAATTGATTTCTCTATTTCAAAGGGAAAATTCTGCCGTTTATTGGCAGAACCCTGTCCTAAAACCAGGACACCTGTGATGTGCTCTAACACCTGTGACATCACAAGGGTCAGGGCTGTGATGTGCTCTGGTGCCTGTGACATCACAAGGAGCGGAACTGTGATTTGCTCTGGTGCCTGTGAAATCACAAGGAGCAGGGCTGTGATGTGCTCTGGTACCTGTGACATCACAAGGAGCAGGGTTGTGATGTGCTCTGGTGCCTGTGACATCACAAGTGTCAGGGCAGTGATGTGGTCTAACACCTTTGACATCACAAGGGTCAGGGCTATGATGTGCTCTGGTGCCTGTGACACCACAAGGGGCAGGGCTGTGATGTGCTCTGGTGCCTGTGACATCACAAGTGTCAGGGCTGTGATGTGGTCTAACACCTATGACATCACAAGGGTCAGGGCTGTGATGTGCTCTGGCGCCTGTGACACCACAAGGGGCAGGGCTGTGATGTGCTCTGGTGCCTGTGACATCACAAGGGTCAGGGCAGTGATGTGCTCTGGTGCCTGTGACATCACAAGGTTCAGGGCTCTGATGACCTCAGGCGCCTGTGACATCACAAGGCTCAGGGCTGTGATGTGCTCTGGTGCCTGTGACATCACAAGGAGCAGAGCTGTGATGTGCTCTGGTGCCTGTGACATCACAAGGTGTGACATCACAAGGAGCAGGGCTGATGGCTCTGGTGCCTGTGACACAAAGGGGGCTGTGATGTGCTCTGGTCCTGGACATCACAAGGAGGCTTGATGTGTCGGTGCCTGTGACATCAAGTCAGGTGTGATGTCTCGTGCCTGTGACATCAGGCAGGGCTGTGATGTGCTCTGGTGCCTGTGACATCCAAGGAGGGCTGTGATGTGCTCTGGTGCCTGTGAATCACAAGGCGGTTGTGATGTGCTCTGGCCTGACATCACAAGGGCAGGGCTGTGATGTGCTCTGGCTGTGACATCAAGGGCAGGGTGTGATGTGCTCTGGTGCCGTGACATCACAAGGGCAGGCTGTGATGTGCTCTGTGCCTGTGACATCAAAGGCAGGGCTGGATTGCTCTGGTCGTGACATCACAAGGTGGGCTGTGATGCTCTGGTACCGTGACATCACAAGGGGCAGGGTGTGCGTCTCGGCGTGCATCCAAGGGTAGGGCTGTGATGCTCTGGTGCCTGTGACATCACAAGGGCAGGCTGTGATGTGCCTACCTGTGACATCACAAGGGAGGGCTGTGATGTGCTCTGGTCCTGTGACATCACAAGGGCAGGGCTGTGAGTGCTCGGTGCCTGTGACATCCAAGGTCAGGTGTGATGTGCTCTGGTGCCTGTGACATCACAAGGAGCAGGCTGTGATGTTCTGGTCCTGTGACATCACAAGGGCAGGGCTGTATGTCTCTTACCTGTGAATCACAGGCAGGGCTGTGAGTCTGTCCTGTGACATCCAGGGCAGGGTGTGATGCTTGTGCCTGTGACACACAAGGTCAGGTTGGATGTGCTCTGGTGCCTGTGACATCACAAGGCGGGCTGTGATGTGCTCTGGTGCCTGTGACACACAAGGAGGTGTGATGTGTCTGGTGCCTGTGACATCACAAGAGGGGCTGTGATGTGCTCTGTGCCTGTGACATCACAAGGAGCAGGGCTGTGATGTGCTCTGGTGCCTGTGACATCACAAGGTCGAGGTGTGATGTGCTCTGGTGCCTGTGACATCAAGGCAGGGCTGTGAGTGCTCTGGTCCTTGACTGGGGCTGTGATTTGTTCTGGGCCTGTGACATCGAGGGCAGGGTGTGATGTGCTCTGTGCCTGTGACACCAAGGGCGGGCTTGATTTGTCTGGGCCTGTGACATCCAAGGGCAGGGCTGTGATTGCTCTGGTGCCTGTGACTCAAGGCAGGGCGTGATGTGCTCTGGTGCTGTGACATCACAAGGAGCAGGGCTTGTGATGTGCTGGTGCCTGTGACATCACAGGCAGGCTGTGATGTGCTCTGGTGCCTGACATCACAAGGAGAGGGCTGTGATGTCTCTGTCCTGTGACATCCAAGGGCAGGGCTGTGATGTGCTCTGGTGCCTTGACATCACAAGGGGGTGTGATCGTCTGTACATCAAGGAGGGTGTGATGTGCGCTGTGACATCACAGGTCAGGTGTGATGTGCTTGGTGCCTTGACACACAAGGAGGGCGATGTCTGTGCTGTGACATCACAAGGGCAGGGCTGTGATGTGCTCTGGTCTGTGACATCACAAGGCGCTGTGATGTGCTCTGGTCTGTGACATCAAAGGCAGGCTGTGATTGCTCTGGTGCCTGTGACATCACAGGGAGGGCTGTGATGTGCTCTGGTCCTGTGACATCACAGGCAGGGCTGTGATTGCTGGTGCCTGTGACATCAAAGGAGGGCTGTGATGTGCTCTGGTGCCTGTGACATCACAGGCAGGGCTGTGATGTTCTGTGCCTGTGACATCACAGGCAGGGCTGTGATGTGCTCTGGTGCCTGTGACATCCAAGGAGCAGGGCTGTGATTGCTGTGCCTGTGACATCCAGGGCAGGCTGTGATTGCTCTGGTGCCTGTGACATCACAAGGCAGGGCTGTGATGTGCTCTGTGCCTGTGACATCACAAGGGCAGGGCTGTGATGTGCTCTGGTGCCTGTGACATCACAAGAGCAGGGCTGTGATGGCTCTCCTGTGACATCACAGGCGGGAGGCTGTGATGTGCTCTGGTCCCTGTGACATCACAAGGTCAGGGCTGTGATGTGCTCTCGTGCCTGTGACATCAAAAGGGCCAGGGCTGTGATGTGCTCTGGTGCCTGTGACATCACAAGGGTCAGGGCTGTGATGTCCTCTGGTGCCTGTGACATCAAAAGGAGCAGGGCTGTGATGTGCTCTAGTGCCTGTGACATCACAAGGGCAGGGCTGTGATGTGCTCTAGTGCCTGTGACATCACAAGGAGGGCTGTGATCTGCTCTGGTGCCTGTGACATCAATGGGCCAGGGCTGTGATGTGCTCTGGTGCCTGTGACATCACAGTGCCTGTGAGGAAAGGTCAGGGCTGTGATGTGCTCTGGTGCCTGTGACATCAAAGGAGCAGGTTATGTGATGTGCTCTGGTCCCTGTGACATCACAAGGGGCAGGGCTGTGATGTGCTCTGGTGCCTGTGACATCACAAAGGGTCGGGGCTGTGATGTGCTCTGGTGCCTGTGACATCACAAGGGTAAGGGCTGTGATGTGCTCTGGTGCCTGTGACATCACAATGGTCAGGGCTGTGATGTGCTCTGGTGCCTGTGACATCACAGGGAGCAGGGCTGTGATGTGCTCTGGTGCCTGTGACATCACAAAATCCAGGGCTGTGATGTGCTCTGGTGCCTGTGACATCACAATGAGCAGGGCTGTGATGTGCTCTGGTGCCTGTGACATCACAATGGAGAGGGCTGTGATGTGCTCTGGTGCCTGTGACATCACAGGTCAGAGGGCTGTGACGTGCTCTGGTGCCTGTGACATCAAAGGGTCAGGGCTGTGATGTGCTCTGGTGCCTGTGACATCACCAAAGGGGCAGGGCTGTGATTTGTTCTGTTGCCTGTGACATCCCAAGGGGCAGGGCTGTGATGTGCTCTGGTGCCTGTGACATCAAAGTGTCAGGGCTGTGATGTGCTCTGGTGCCTGTGACATCACAAGGAGCAGGGCTGTGATGTGCTGTGGTGCCTGTGACATCACAAGTGTCAGGGCTGTGATGTGCTCTGGTGCCTGTGACATCACAAGGAGCAGGCTCTGATGTGCTCTGTGCCTGTGACATCACAAGGAGCAGGGCTGTGATTTGTTCTGGTGCCTGTGACATTACAAGGGGTCAGAGCTGTCATGTGCTCTGGTGCCTGTGACAACACACTTGACGGGGCTGTGATTTGATCTGGTGCCTATGACATACAAGTGGCAGGGCTGTGATTTGCTATGGTGCCTGTGACATCACAAGTCGGGTTGTGATGTGCTCTGGTGCCTGTGACATCAAGGGTCAGGGCTGTGATGTGCTCTGGTGCCTGTGACATCAGGGCGGGCTGTGATGTCTGGTGCCTGTGACATCACAGAGCAGGGCTTAGTGCTCTGTGCCTGTGACATCACAAGGTCAGGGTGTGATGTGCTGTGCCTGTGACATCACAAGGGTCAGGCTGAGTGTCTGGTGCCTGGCATACAAGGGCAGGCTGGGTGCTCTGGTGCCTGTGACATCACAAGGGGCAGGGCTGTGATGTCTCTGGTGCCTTGACCAGGCGGGCTGTGATTTGTTCTGGTCCTGTGACATCACAAGGCGGGCTGTGATGTGCTCTGGTCCTGTGACATCACAAGGCAGGGCTGTGAGGCTCGGTGCCTGTGACATCACAGGCAGGGCTGTGATGCTGGTCTGGCACCTGGGTTGACTTCACAAGGCGGGCTGTGTTTGTTCTGGTCGTGACATCACAATGTAAGGCTGTCGTGCTCGGTCCTGTGACATCACAAGGATAGGGCTGTGATGTGCTCTGGTGCCTGTGACATCAGGAGGGGCTGTGATTGCTTCTGGTGCGTCATAGAGGGCTGTGAGTCCTGCACATCAGGAGCAGGGCTGTGATGTGCTCTGGTGCCTGTATGACATCACAAGGGGCAGGGCTGTGATTTGTTCTGGTACCTGTAACATCACAAGGAGTCAGGGCTGTGACGATGCTCTGCTGCCTGTGACATCACAAGGCTCAGGGTTGTGATGTGCTGTGGTGCCTGTGACATCACAAGGGTCAGGTCTGTGATGTGCTCTGGTGCCTGTGACATCACAAGGGGTCAGGGCTGTGATGTGCTCTGGTGCCTGTGACATCACAAGGAGCAGGGCTGTGATGTGCTCTGGTGCCTGTGACATCACAAGGGTCCGGGCTGTGATGTGCTCTGGTGCCTGTGACATCACAAGGAGCGGGGCTGTGATTTGCTCTGGTGCCTGTGACATCACAATGGTGCAGGGCTGATGTGCTCTGGTGCCTATGACATCACAAGGAAGTCAGGGCTGTGATTTGTTCTGGTACCTGTGACATCACAAGGGTCAGGGCTTTGACGTGATCTGGTGCCTGTGACATCACAAGGGGCAGGGCTGTGACGTGCTCTGGTGCCTGTGACATCACAAGGGGCAGGGCTGTGATGTGCTCTGGTGCCTGTGACATCACAAGGGGCGTGGCTGTGATTTGTTCTGGTACCTGTGACATCACAAGGGTCAGGGCTGTGATGTGCTCTGGTGCCTGTGACATCACAAGGGGCAGGGCTGTGATGTGCTCTGGTGCCTGTGACATCAGAAGGAGCAGGGCTGTGATTTTCTCTGGTGCCTGTGACATCACAAGGAGCAGGGCTGTGATTTGTTCTGGTTCCAGTGACATCACAAGGAGCAGGGCTGTGATGTGCTCTGGTGCCTGTGACAGCACAAGGATCGGGGATGTGATGTGCTATGGTGCCTGTGACATCACAAGGAGAACGGCTGTGACGTGCTCTGCTGCCTTTGACATCACAAGGCTAAGGGTGTGGATGTGCTGTGGTGCCTGTGACATCACAAGGGTCAGGTCTTGATGTGCTCTGGTGCCTGTGACATTACAAGGGGCAGGGCTGTGATGTGCTCTGGTGCCTGTGACATCACAAGGGTCAGGTCTGTGATATGCCCTGGTGCCTGTGACATCACAAGGTGAAGGGGTGTGATGATCTCTGGTGCCTGTGAGATCACAAGGAGCGGGGCTGTGATGTGCTCTGGTGCCTGTGACATCACAAGGAGCAGGGCTGTGATTAGTTCTGGTTCTTGTGACATCACAAGGGGCAGGGCAGTGATGTGCTGTGATACCAGTGACATCACAAGTATCAGGGCTGTGACGTGCTGTGGTGCCTGTGACATCACAAGTAGCAGGGCTGTGATTTGTTCTGGTGCCTGTGACATCACAAGGAGCGGGGCTGTGATTTGTTGTGGTGCCTGTGACATCACAAGGAGCAGGGCTGTGATGTGCTCTGTGCCTGTGACATCACAAGGGTCAGGGCTGTGATGTGCTGGTGCCTGTGACATCACAAGTGTCAGGGTTGTTATGTGCTCTGGTGCCTGTGGCGTCACAAGGGGAGGGCTGTGATGTGCTCTGATGCCTGTGACATCACAAGGGTCAGGCTGTGATGTGCTCTGGTGCCTGTGACGTCACAAGGATCAGGGCTGTGATTTGGTCTGGTGCCTGTGACATCACAAGGAGTCAGGGCTGTGATGTGCTCTGGTGCCTATGACATCACAAGAGGATGGGCCGTCATGTGCTCTGGTGCCTGTGACATCACAAGGAGCAGGGTGGGATTTGTTCTGGTGCCTATGACATCACAAGGAGCAGGGCTGTGGTGTGCTCTGGTGCCTGTGACATCACAATGGTCAGGGCTGTGATGTGATTTGGTGCCTGTGACATCACAAGGGCAGGGCTGTGATGTGCTCTGGTGCCTGTGACATCACAAGGGGTCAGGGCTGTGATGTGCTCTGGTGCCTGTGACATCACAAGGGTCAGGGCTGTGATGTGCTCTGGTGCCTGTGACATCACAAGGGGCAGGGCTGTGATTTGCTCTGGTGCCTGTGACATCACAAGGGTCAGGGCTGTGATGTGCTCTGGTGCCTGTGACATCACAAGTGTCAGGGCTGTGATGTGCTCTGGTGCCTGTGACATCACAAGGGTCCAGGGCTGTGATGTGCTCTGGTGCCTGTGACATCACAAGGGGCAGGGCTGTGATGTGCTCTGGTACCTGTGACATCACAAGGGGCAGGGCTGTGATGTGCTCTGGTGCCTGTGACATCACAAGGGGCAGGGCTGTGATGTGCTCTGGTGCCTGTGACATCACAAGGAGCAGGGCTGTGATGTGCTCTGGTGCCTGTGACATCACAATGGTCAGGGCTGTGATGTGCTCTGGTGCCTGTGACATCACAAGGAGCAGGGCTGTGATTTGTTCTGGTGCCTGTGACATCACAAGGGTCAGGGCTGTGATGTGCTCTGGTGCCTGTGACATCACAAGGGTCAGGGCTGTGATGTGCTCTGGTGCCTGTGACATCACAAGGGGCAGGGCTGTGATGTGCTCTGGTGCCTGTGACATCACAAGCTGTGATGTGCTCACACTTTGTGACACTAGAAGCAGCAGGGCTGTGATGTGCTCTGGTGCCTGTGACATCACAAGGGTCAGGGCTGTGATGTGCTCTGGTGCCTGTGACATCACAAGGAGCAGGGCTGTGATGTGCTCTGGTGCCTGTGACATCACAAGGAGCAGGGCTGTGATTTGCTCTGGTGCCTGTGACATCACAAGGGGCAGGGCTGTGATGTGCTCTGGTGCCTGTGACATCACAAGGGCAGGGCTGTGATGTGCTCTGGTGCCTGTGACATCACAAGGGGTCAGGGCTGTGATGTGCTCTGGTGCCTGTGACATCACAAGGATCAGGGCTGTGATGTGCTCTGGTGCCTGTGACATCACAAGGAGCAGGGCTGTGATGTGCTCTGGTGCCTGTGACATCACAAGGGTCAGGGCTGTGATGTGCTCTGGTGCCTGTGACATCACAAGGAGCAGGGCTGTGATGTGCTCTGGTGCCTGTGACATCACAAGGGTCAGGGCTGTGATGTGCTCTGGTGCCTGTGACATCACAAGGGGCAGGGCTGTGATTTGCTCTGGTGCCTGTGACATCACAAGGAGCAGGGCTGTGATTTGCTCTGGTGCCTGTGACATCACAAGGTCAGGGCTGTGATGTGCTCTGGTGCCTGTGACATCACAAGGGTCAGGGCTGTGATGTGCTCTGGTGCCTGTGACATCACAAGGAGCAGGGCTGTGATGTGCTCTGGTGCCTGTGACATCACAAGGGTCAGGGCTGTGATGTGCTCTGGTGCCTGTGACATCACAAGGAGCAGGGCTGTGATGTGCTCTGGTGCCTGTGACATCACAAGGTCAGGGCTGTGATGTGCTCTGGTGCCTGTGACATCACAAGGGGCAGGGCTGTGATGTGCTCTGGTGCCTGTGACATCACAAGTCAGGGCTCTGATTTGGGCTGTGATGTGCTCTGTGATGCCTGTGACATCACAAGGCTCAGGGCTGTGATGTGCTCTGGTGCCTGTGACATCACAAGGGTCAGGGCTGTGATGTTCTCTGGTGCCTTTGACATCACAAGGAATGGGGCTGTGATGTGCTCTGGTGCCTGTGACATCACAAGGGTCAGGGCTGTGATGTGCTCTGGTGCCTGTGACATCACAAGGATCAGGGGGGTGTGATGTGCTCTGGTGCCTGTGACATCACAAGGAGCAGGGCTGTGATGTGCTCTGGTGCCTGTGACATCACAAGGGGCAGGGCTGTGATGTGCTCTGGTGCCTGTGACATCACAAGGGCAGGGCTGTGATGTGCTCTGGTGCCTGTGACATCACAAGGTCAGGGCTGTGATGTGCTCTGGTGCCTGTGACATCACAAGTGATGTGCTCTGGTGCCTGTGACATCACAAGGGCTGTGATGTGCTCTGGTGCCTGTGACATCACAAGGAGCAGGGCTGTGATGTGCTCTGGTGCCTGTGACATCACAAGGAGCAGGGCTGTGATGTGCTCTGGTGCCTGTGACATCACAAGGAGCAGGGCTGTGATGTGCTCTGGTGCCTGTGACATCACAAGGAGCAGGGCTGTGATGTGCTCTGGTGCCTGTGACATCACAAGGAGCAGGGCTGTGATGTGCTCTGGTGCCTGTGACATCACAAGGAGCAGGGCTGTGATGTGCTCTGGTGCCTGTGACATCACAAGGAGCAGGGCTGTGATGTGCTCTGGTGCCTGTGACATCACAAGGGTCAGGGCTGTGATGTGCTCTGGTGCCTGTGACATCACAAGGAGCAGGGCTGTGATGTGCTCTGGTGCCTGTGACATCACAAGGAGCAGGGCTGTGATGTGCTCTGGTGCCTGTGACATCACAAGGAGCAGGGCTGTGATGTGCTCTGGTGCCTGTGACATCACAAGGAGCAGGGCTGTGATGTGCTCTGGTGCCTGTGACATCACAAGGGTCAGGGCTGTGATGTGCTCTGGTGCCTGTGACATCACAAGGGAGCAGGGCTGTGATGTGCTCTGGTGCCTGTGACATCACAAGGGTCAGGGCTGTGATGTGCTCTGGTGCCTGTGACATCACAAAGGAGCAGGGCTGTGATGTGCTCTGGTGCCTGTGACATCACAAGGAGCAGGGCTGTGATTTGTTCTGGTGCCTGTGACATCACAAGGTCAGGGCTGTGATGTGCTCTGGTGCCTGTGACATCACAAGGAGCAGGGCTGTGATGTGCTCTGGTGCCTGTGACATCACAAGGGTCAGGGCTGTGATGTGCTCTGGTGCCTGTGACATCACAAAGTGTCAGGGCTGTGATGTGCTCTGGTGCCTGTGACATCACAAGGAGCAGGGCTGTGATGTGCTCTGGTGCCTGTGACATCACAAGGAGCAGGGCTGTGATGTGCTCTGGTGCCTGTGACATCACAAGGAGCAGGGCTGTGATGTGCTCTGGTGCCTGTGACATCACAAGGAGCAGGGCTGTGATGTGCTCTGGTGCCTGTGACATCACAATGGAGCAGGGCTGTGATGTGCTCTGGTGCCTGTGACATCACAATGAGCAGGGCTGTGATTTGCTCTGGTGCCTGTGACATCACAAGGGTCAGGGCTGTGATGTGCTCTGGTGCCTGTGACATCACAAGTGGCAGGGCTGTGATGTGCTCTGGTGCCTGTGACATCACAAGGGTCAGGGCTGTGATGTGCTCTGGTGCCTGTGACATCACAAGGGGGCAGGGCTGTGATGTGCTCTGGTGCCTGTGACATCACAAGGAGCAGGGCTGTGATGTGCTCTGGTGCCTGTGACATCACAAGGGTCAGGGCTGTGATGTGCTCTGGTGCCTGTGACATCACAAGGTCAGGGCTGTGATGTGCTCTGGTGCCTGTGACATCACAAGGAGCAGGGCTGTGATGTGCTCTGGTGCCTGTGACATCACAATGGTGAGGGCTGTGATGTGCTCTGGTGCCTGTGACATCACAAGGAGCAGGGCTGTGATGTGTTCTGGTGCCTGTGACATCACAAGGGTCAGGGCTGTGATGTGCTCTGGTGCCTGTGACATCACAAGGGTCAGGGCTGTGATGTGCTCTGGTGCCTGTGACATCACAAGGAGCAGGGCTGTGATGTGCTCTGGTGCCTGTGACATCACAAGGGCAGGGCTGTGATGTGCTCTGGTGCCTGTGACATCACAAGGGGCAGGGCTGTGATGTGCTCTGGTGCCTGTGACATCACAAGGGTCAGGTCTGTGATGTGCTCTGGTGCCTGTGACATCACAAGGGGCAGGGCTGTGATTTGCTCTGGTGCCTGTGACATCACAAGGAGCAGGGCTGTGATTTGCTCTGGTGCCTGTGACATCACAAGGGGCAGGGCTGTGATGTGCTCTGGTGCCTGTGACATCACAAGGGGCAGGGCTGTGATGTGCTCTGGTACCTGTGACATCACAAGGGCAGGGCTGTGATGTGCTCTGATACCTGTGACATCACAAGGATCAGGGCTGTGATGTGCTCTGGTGCCTGTGACATCACAAGGAGCAGGGCTGTGATGTGCTCTGGTGCCTGTGACATCACAAGTGTCAGGGTTGTTATGTGCTCTGGTGCCTGTGACAGCACAAGGGGCAGGGCTGTCATTTGTTCTGGTACCTGTGACATCACAAGGAGCGGGGCTGTGATTTGTTCTGGAACCTGTGACATCACAAGGGTCAGGGCTGTGATGTGCTCTGGTGCCTGTGACATCACAAGGGGTGAGGGCTGGGATGTGCTTTGGTGCCTGTGACATCACAAGGAGCAGGGCTGTGATTTGTTCTGATACCTGTGACATCACAAGGGTCAGGGCTGTGACGTGCTCTGCTGCCTTTGACATCACAAGGAGCAGGGCTGTGATGTGCTCTGGTGCCTGTGACATTACAAGGAGCAGGGCTGTGATGTGCTCTGGTGCCTGTGACATCACAAGGGGCAGGGCTGTGATGTGCTCTGGTGCCTGTGACATCACAAGGTGAAGGGGTGTGATGATCTCTGGTGCCTGTGAGATCACAATGTGCTCTGGTGCCTGTGACATCACAAGGAGGAGGGCTGTGATGTGCTCTGGTGCCTGTGACATCACAAGGGGATGGGCTGTGATGTGCTCTGGTGCCTGTGATATTACAAGGAGAGGGGCTGGGATGTGCTCTGGTGCTTGTGACATCACAAGGAGCAGGGCTGTGATGTGCTCTGGTGCCTGTGACATCACAAGGAGCAGGGCTGTGATGTGCTCTGGTGCCTGTGACATCACAAGTGTCAGGGCTGTGATTTGCTCTGGTGCCTGTGACATCACAAGGGTCAGGGCTGTGATTTGCTCTGGTGCCTGTGACATCACAAGGGTCAGGGCTGTGATGTGCTCTGGTGCCTGTGACATCACAAGTGTCAGGGTTGTGATGTGCTCTGGTGCCTGTGACATCACAAGGGGAGGGGCTGTGATGTGCTCTGCTGCCTGTGACGTCACAAGTGGTCAGGGCTGTGATTTGCTCTGGTGCCTGTGACATCACAAAGGTCAGGGCTGTGATGTGCTCTGGTGCCTGTGACATCACAAGGGCAGGGCTGTGATGTGCTCTGGTGCCTGTGACATCACAAGGAGCAGGGCTGTGATGTGCTCTGGTGCCTGTGACATCACAAGGAGAGGGGGTGGGATGTGCTCTGGTGCTTGTGACATCACAAGGAGCAGGGCTGTGATGTGCTCTGGTGCCTGTGACATCACAAGGAGCAGGGCTGTGATGTGCTCTGGTGCCTGTCACATTACAAGGATCAGGGTTGGGATGTGCTCTGGTGCCTGTGACATCACAAGGAGCAGGGCTGTGATTTGTTCTGGTGCCTGTGACATCACAAGGTGCAGGGCTGTGATGTGCTCTGGTGCCTGTGACGTCACAATGGTCAGGGCTGTGATGTGATTTGGTGCCTGTGACATCACAAGGAGCAGGGCTGTGATTTGTTCTGGTACCTGTAACATCACAAGGGTCAGGGCTGTGATGTGCTCTGCTGCCTGTGACATCACAAGTGTCAGGGTTGTGATGTGCTCTGGTGCCTGTGACATCACAAGGGGAGGGGCTGTGATGTGCTCTGGTGCCTGTGACATCACAAGGAGAGGGGCTGGGATGTGCTCTTGTGCTTGTGACATCACAAGGAGCAGGGCTGTGATGTGCTCTGGTGCCTGTGACGTCACAAGGATCAGGGCTGTGATTTGGTCTGGTGCCTGTGACATCACAAGGGTCAGGGCTGTGATGTGCTCTGGTGCCTATGACATCACAAGGGTCAGGGCTGTGATTTGTTCTGTTGCCTGTGACATCACAAGGAGCAGGGCTGTGATGTGTTCTGGTGCCTGTGACATCACAAGGTGAAGGGGTGTGATGATCTCTGGTGCATGTGAGATCACAAGGAGCGGGGCTGTGATGTGCTCTGGTACCTGTGACATCACAAGGGTCAGGGCTGTGATTTGTTCTGTTACTTGTGACATCACAAGGGGCAGGGCAGTGATGTGCTCTGATACCAGTGACATCACAAGGATCAGGGCTGGGATGTGCTCTGGTGCCTGTGACATCACAAGGGTCAGGGCTGTGATGTGTTCTGGTGCCTGTGACATCACAAGAAGCAGGGCTGTGATGTGCTCTGGTGCCTGTGACATCACAAGGGGATGGGCTGTGATGTGCTCTGGTGCCTGTGATATTACAAGGAGAGGGGGTGGGATGTGCTCTGGTGCTTGTGACATCACAAGGAGCAGGGCTGTGATGTGCTCTGGTGCCTGTGACATCACAAGGGTCAGGGCTGTGATGTGCTCTGGTGCCTGTGACATCACAATTGTCAGGGCAGTGATTTGCTCTGGTGCCTGTGACATCACAAGGGGCAGGGCTGTGATTTGTTCTGGTGCCTGTGACATCACAAGGGTCAGGGCTGTGTTTTGTTCTGGTACCTGTGACATCACAAGGGGCAGGGCTTTGACGCGCTCTGCTGCCTGTGACATCACAAGGGTCAGGGCAGTGACGAGCTCTGCTGCCTGTGACATCACAAGGCTCAGGGTTGTGATGTGCTCTGGTGCCTGTGACATCACAAGGGGCAGGGCTGTTATGTGCTCCGGTACTTGTGACATCAGAAGGGGCAGGGCTGTGATGTGCTCTGGTGCCTGTGACGTCACAATGGTCAGGTCTGTGATGTGCTCTGGTGCCTGTGACATCACAAGGACAACGGCTGGGATGTGCTCTGGTGCCAGTGACATCACAAGGGGTGAGGGCTGTGATGTGCTCTGGTGCCTGTGACATCACAATGAGCAAGGCTGGGATGTGCTCTGGTGCCTCTGACATCACAATGAGCAAGGCTGGGATGTGCTCTGGTGCCTGTGACCTCACAATGGTGAGGGTTGTGATGTGCTTTGGTGCCTGTGACATCACAAGGAGCAGGGCTGTGATTTGTTCTGGTGCCTGTGACATTACAAGGGGTAGGGCTGTGATGTGCTCTGATACCAGTGACATCACAAGGATCAGGGCTGTGATGTGCTCTGGTGCCTGTGACATCACAAGGGTCAGGTCTGTGATGTGCTCTGGTGCTTGTGAAATCACAAGAGGCAGGGCTGTGATGTGCTCTGGTGCCTGTGACATCACAAGGAGAAGGGGTGTGATGTGCTCTGGTGCCTGTGACATCACAAGAGGCAGGGCTGTGATTTGTTCTGGTGCCTGTGACATCACAAGGGCAGGGCTGTGATGTGCTCTGATACCAGTGACATCACAAGGATCAGGGCTGGGATGTGCTCTGGTGCCTGTGACATCAGAAGGAGCAGGGCTCTGATGTGCTCTGGTGCTTGTGACATCACAAGGAGCAGGGGTGTGATGTGCTCTGGTGCCTGTGAAATCACAAGGAGAAGGGGTGTGATGTGCTCTGGTGCCTGTGACTTCACAAGTGTCAGGGCTGTGATTTGCTCTGCTGCCTGTGACATCACCAGGAGGGGGTGGGATGTGCTCTGGTGCCTGTGACATCACAAGGGGAGGGGCTGTGATGTGCTCTGGTGCCTGTGACATCACAAGGGGCAGGGCTGTGATGTGCTCTGGTGCCTGTGACATCACAAGGATCAGGGCTGGGATGTGCTCTGGTGCCTGTGACATCACAAGGGTCAGGGCTGTGAGGTGCTCTGGTGCCTATGACATCACAAGTGGCAGGGCTGTGGTGTGCTCTGGTGCTTGTGACATCACAAGGAGCAGGGCTGTGATGTGCTCTGGTGCCTGTGACATCACAATGATCAGGGCTGGGATGTGCTCTGGTGCCTGTGACATCACAAGGAGCAGGGCTGTGATTTGTTCTGGTGCCTGTGACATCACAAGGAGCAGGGCTGTGATTTGTTCTTGTGCCTGTGACATCACAAGGAGCGGGGCTGTGATTTGTTCTGGTGCCTGTGACATCACAAGGAGCAGGGCTGAGATTTGTTCTGGTGCCTGTGACATCACAAGTGGCAGGGCTGTGGTGTGCTCTGGTGTGTGACATCACAAGGAGCAGAGCTGTGGTGTGCGCTGGTGCCTGTGACGTCACAATGGTCAGGGCTGTGATGTGATTTGGTGCCTTTGACATCACAAGGAGCAGGGCTGTGATTTGTTCTGGTACCTGTAACATCACAAGGGTCAGGGCTGTGATGTGCTCTGGTGCCTGTGACATCACAAGGGGCGGGGCTGTGATGTGATTTGGTGCCTGTGACATCACAAGGGTCAGGGCTGTGACGTGCTCTGCTGCCTGTGACATCACAAGGCTCAGGGTTGTGATGTGCTGTGGTGCCTGTGACATCACAAGGGTCAGGTCTGTGATGTGCTCTGGTGCCTGTGACATCACAAGGGGCAGGGCTGTTATGTGCTCTGGTACTTGTGACATCAGAAGGGGCAGGGCTGTGATGTGCTCTGGTGCCGGTGACATCACAAGGTTGACGGCTCTGATATCCTCAGGCGCCTGTGACATCACAAAGAGCAGGGCTGTGATGTGCTCTTGTGCCTATGACATCACAAGTGGCAGCGCTGTGGTGTGCTCTGGTGCCTGTGACATCACAAGGGGCCGGGCTGTGATTTGCTCTGGTGCCTATGACATCACAAGGAGCAGGGCTGTGATGTACTCTGGTGCCTGTGACGTCACAATGGTCAGGGCTGTGATGTGCTATGGTGCCTGTGACACCACAAGGACAACGGCTAGGATGTGCTCTGGTGCCTGTGACATCACAAGGGGTGAGGGCTGTGACGTGCTCTGGTGCCTGTGACATCACAATGGTGAGGGTTGTGATGTGCTTTGGTGCCTGTGACATCACAAGGAGTAGGGCTGTGATTTGTTCTGGTGCCTGTGACATCACAAGGGTCAGGTCTGTGATATGCTCTGGTGCCTGTGACATCCCAAGGGGCAGGGCTGTGATGTGCTCTGGAACTTGTGACATCAGAAGGGGCAGGTCTGTGATGTGCTCTGGTGCCTGTGACATTACAAGGAGCAGGGCTGGGATGTGCTCTGGTGCCTGTGACATCACAAGGGTCAGGGCTGTGATTTGTTCTGGTGCCTGTGATATCACAAGGGTCAGGGCTGTGATGTGCTCTGGTGCCTATGACATCACAAGTGGCAGGGCTGTGGTGTGCTCTGGTGCTTGTGACATCACAAGGAGCAGGGCTGTGATGTGCTCTGGTGCCTGTGACATCACAAGGGGCGGGGCTGTGATTTGTACTGGTACCTGTGACATCACAAGGGTCAGGGCTGTGACGTGCTCTGCTGCCTGTGACATCACAAAGCTCAGGGTTGTGATGTGCTGTGGTGCCTGTGACATCACAAGGGTCAGGTCTGTGATGTGCTCTGGTGCCTGTGACATCACAAGGGGCAGGGGTGTTATGTGCTCTGGTACTTGTGACATCAGAAGGGGCAGGGCTGTGATGTGCTCTGGTGCCGGTGACATCACAAGTTTGACGGCTCTGATATCCTCAGGCGCCTGTGACATTACAAGGAGCAGGGCTGTGATGTGCTCTGGTGCCTGTGACATCACAAGGGGCAGGGCTGTGATGTGCTCTGGTGCCTGTGACATCACAAGGTGAAGGGGTGTGATGATCTCTGGTGCCTGTGAGATCACAAGGAGCAGGGCTGTGATGTGCTCTGGTGCCTGTGACATCACAAGGTGCAGGGCTGTGATTTTTTCTGGTGCCTGTGACATCACAAGGAGCGTGGCTGTGATTTTTTCTGGTTCCTGTGACATCACAAGGAGCAGGGCTGTGATGTGCTTTGGTGCCTGTGACATCACAAGGGTCAGGGCTGTGATGTGCTCTGGTGCCTGTGACATCACAAGGGGCAGGGCTGTGATGTGCTCGGGTGCCTATGACATCACAAGGAGCAGGGCTGTGATGTGATCTGGTGCCTGTGACATCACAAGGGGTGAGGGCTGTGATGTGCTCTGGTGCCTGTGACATCACAATGAGCAGGGGTGGGATGTGCTCTGGTGCCTGTGACATCACAATGGTGAGGGTTGTGATGTGCTTTGGTGCCTGTGACATCACAAGGGTCAGGGCTGTGACGTGCTCTGCTGCCTGTGACATCACAAGGGTCAGGGCTGTGATGTGCTCTGGTGCCTGTGACATCACAAGGGGCGGGGCTGTGATTTGTTCTGGTACCTGTGACATCAAAAGGGTCAGGGCTGTGACGTGCTCTGCTGCCTGTGACATCACAAGGCTCAGGGTTGTGATGTGCTGTGGTGCCTGTGACATCACAAGGGTCAGGTCTGTGATGTGCTCTGGTGCCTGTGACATCACAAGGGGCAGGGCTGTGATGTGCTCTGGTGCCTGTGACATCACAAGGTGAAGGGGTGTGATGATCTCTGGTGCCGGTGAGATCACAAGGAGCGGGGGCTGTGATTTGTTCTGGTGCCTGTGATATCACAAGGGCGGGGGCTGTGATGTGCTCTGGTGCCTGTGACATCACAAGGTGCAGGGCTGTGATTTGTTCTGGTGCCTGTGACATCACAAGGAGCAGGGCTGTGATTGGTTCTGGTGCCTGTGACATCACAAGGAGCAGGGCTGTGGTGTGCTCTGGTGCCTGTGACATCACAAGTGTCAGGGCTGTGATTTGCAGTGGTGCCTGTGACATCACAAGGGTCAGGGCTGTGATGTGCTCTGGTGCCTGTGACAGCACAAGGGGCAGGGCTGTGTTGTGCCTTTGTTGCTGTGACATCACAAGGAGCAGGGCTGTGATGTGCTCTGGTGCCTGTGACATCACAAGGGCAGAGGGCTGGGATGTGCTCTGGAACTTGTGACATCAGAAGGGGCAGGTCTGTGATGTGCCTTTGTTGCTGTGACATCACAAGGAGGAGGGCTGTGATGTGCTCTGGTGCCTGTGACATCACAAGGATCAGGGCTGTGATTTGTTCTGGTGCCTGTGACATCACAAAGGGTCAGGTCTGTGATGTGCTCTGGTGCCTATGACATCACAAGAAGCAGGGCTGTGATGTGCTCTGGTGCCTGTGACATCACAAGGAGGGGGGCTGTGATTTGTTCTGGTGCCTGTGACATCACAAGGAGCAGGGCTGTCATTTGTTCTGGTACCTGTTGCATCACAAGGGTCAGGGCTGTGACGTGGTCTGCTGCCTGTGACATCACAAGGGTCCCAGGGCTGTGATGTGCTCTGGTGCCTGTGACATCACAAGGGTCAGGGATGTGACATGCTCTGGTACCTGTGACATCACAAGGTACAGGGCTGTGATTTGTTCTGGTGCCTGTGACATCACAAGGAGCGGGGCTGTGATTGGTTCTGGTGCCTGTGACATCACAAGGAGAAGGCCTGTGGTGTGCTCTGGTGCCTGTGACATCACAAGGAGCAGGGCTGTGATGTGCTCTGGTGACTGTGACATCACAAGGAGCAGGG
>JAREIS010000624.1:0-67466 GCA_030060385.1 Muscicapa striata striata
CACCGGTGTGTGAGGAGGAGGAGGAGGAGGAGTGCAGCAGCGCCTCCTGCCAGCTGGGCCGGGGCGCGGCGGGGGGCGGGGGCGAAGCCGCTGTTGTTGTTCAGGAGTCCTGGGGAGAGAGAGAGGGGGGGGCCAGGGGACACCTGCACCCCAGGGACACCAGGGGACACCAGGGGACACCAGGGGACACCGGGGCTCAGGGGGACACCTGCACCCCAGGGACACCAGGGGGACACCAGGGGGACACCAGGGGCTCAGGGGGACACCTGCACCCCAGGGACAGTCTGGGACACCAGGGGACACCGGGGCTCAGGGGGACACCTGCACCCCAGGGACAGTCTGGGGACACCAGGGGACACTGGGGGCTCAGGGGACACCTGCACCCCAGGGACACCAGGGGACACCAGGGGGACACTGGGGGCTCAGGGGACACCTGCACCCCAGGGACAGTCTGGGGACACCAGGGGGACACCAGGGGGACACCGGGGGCTCAGGGGGACACCTGCACCCCAGGGACAGTCTGGGGACACCAGGGGGACACTGGGGGCTCAGGGGGACACCTGACCCCAGGGACACCAGGGGGACACCAGGGGGACACTGGGGGCTCAGGGGGACACCTGGACCCCAGGGACACCAGGGGGACACCAGGGGGACACTGGGGGCTCAGGGGGACACCTGCACCCCAGGGACAGTCTGGGGACACCAGGGGGACATTGGGGGCTCAGGGGGACACCTGCACCCCAGGGACAGTCTGGGGACACCAGGGGGACACTGGGGGCTCAGGGGGGACACCTGGACCCCAGGGACAGTCTGGGGACACCAGGGGGACACCGGGGTGTGGCAGGGGAGGGCTGGGAGGTGCCTGGCAGCCGCCGTGCCACGTGCGCGGGGTTTATCCGGATTAGGGCACGGATCCATCCCTGCGTCCCCGGCACGGCTCGGCACGGCTCGGCACGGCTCAGGGACACCCCAGGAGCACGGCCCTGCCCCGCAGAGGGACCCCCAGCATGTTCAGAGCCCCTGGAATGTTCGGGAGCCCCCAGAATTCTCGAGAGCCCCCGGGATGTTCGGGAGCCCCCGGGATTTTCGGGAGCCCCCAGGATTTTCGGGAGCCCCTTGGATTTTCGGGAGTCCCTGGGATTTTCGGGAGCCCCCGGGATTTTCGGGAGCCCCCGGGATTTTTGGGAGTCCCTGGGAATTTCCTGGGAGCCCTGGGATGTCTGGGAGCCCCGGGATTTCGGGAGCCCCTGGATGTCTGGGAGCCCCGGGATTTTCGGGAGCCCTTGATTTTCGGGAGCCCCTTGGATTTTCGGGAGTCCCTGGGATTTTCGGGAGCCCCCGGGATTTTCGGGAGCCCCCAGAAGGTTCGGGAGCCCCGGGATTTTCGGGAGCCCCCAGAAGGTTCGGGAGCCCCCGGGATTTTCGGGAGCCCCCAGAAGGTTCAGGATTTTGGGGAACGCGGCGGCGGCAGCGGAGGATTGTCCCGCGGGAAGCGGCAGCGCTGATCCCGGCGGATCCCGGCGGGAGGAGGGACTGGGGAGGGATTGGGGAGGGATTGGGGAGGGATTGGGAGGGATTGGGGAGGGATTGGGGAGGGATTGGGGAGGGATTGGGGAGGGATTGGGGAGGGATTGGGGAGGATTGGGGAGCGCGGCCGCAGCCACCGGCACCAACCGGGGCGGGGCGGGCACCGGGGGGAGGAGAGGGGGAGACGGGAATGGGAATGGGAATGGGAATGGGAATGGGAATGGGAATGGGGAGATGGAATGGGGGAGATGGGAATGGGGAGATGGGAATGGAGTGGGGATTGGGAATAGGGGAATGGGAATGGGGAATGGAATGGAATGGGGAGATGGGAATGGGAATGGGGAGATGGAATGGGGAATGGGAATGGGAATGGGGAGATGGGAATGGGGAGATGGGAATGGGGGAGATGGGAATGGGAATGGGGAGATGGGAATGGGGGAAGGGGGAATGGAATGGAAATGCGAATGGAATGGGGATTGGGAATGGGGAGATGGGAATGGGGAATGGAAGGGGGAATGGAATGGAATGGGGAGATGGAATGGAGGAATGGGAATGGGGGAATGGAATGGGGAGATGGAATGGGGAGATGGGAATGGGGATGGAAATGGGGGATTGGGAATGGGGAATGGGGATATGGGAATGGGGATTGGGAATGGGGATTTGGAATGGGGAGATAGGAATGAAGAATTGGGAATGGGATATGGGAATGGGGATATGGGAATGGATATGGGAATGGGGAGATGGGAATGGGGGAGATGGGAATGGGGGATTTGGAATGGGGGATATGGGAATGGGGGAGATGGGAATGGGGGAGATGGGAATGGGGGAATGGGGGATGGAGGGGATGGGTTCTGGGGGACACATGGATGGATTCTGGGGGGACACAGGGATGAGTTCTGGGGGGACACATGGATGGATTCTAGGGGGACACAGGGATGGATTCTGGGGGGACACAGGGATGGATTCTGGGGGGACACAGGGATGGGTTCTGGAAGGACACAGGGATGGCAGCAGGGGGGACAGGGACACAGGGACCAAGGACCGGGATGTCACCTCCTGCCAGGACCCCCCGGTGGGGCAGATCCAGGCGGATCCAGGGGCTCCCCCCCTTCCAAGGGATGACAGAACAACGCGGGGACCGGACCTGCCCTGTCCCCTGCGCTTTGTCCCTTTGTCCCCTCGCTGTGACCGCCACCCCCCCCAGCCCGGCAGAGCGCGGTGCCCCCCCGGGAAAAGGGGGGGCCCCCCCAAATTCCCGAGGGCCCGCGGTTCCCTGGCAACGGCGGCGGCTGCAGCCGCTCCCATCCCACACACTGCGGCGGGGCGGAGCCAGCGCGGCGACACGGGGACATCCCGGCGGCCACACGGCCCGGGGGACACCCCGCGGGAGCCCCGAGCGCGGGAAAGGGGGGACACGCGGGGGGGTGGGGACAGGGGACGGGGAGAGGGACAGTGACATAGCGGGGGAGGGACAGTGACACAGGGACAGCGACATCGGGGGGGAAGGGACAGTGACACTGAGGGAGGAGTGACAGTGACACCGGGGGGGATGGGGACAGTGGCACTGAGGGGGGAAGGGACAGAGACACCGGGGGAGGATGGGGACAAGGGACGGGGAGAGGGACAGTGACATAGCGGGGAAGGGACAGTGACACCAGGGGGGGGCATGGGGACAAGGGACAGGGAGAGGGACAGTGACACAGGGACAGTGACACTGAGGGAGAAGGGACAGTGATTCGAGATGGGGAAGGGACAGCGACACTGGAGGGAGGGAAGGAGGAAGGGAGGGGACAGTGACACTGGTGGGGAGGGACAGTGACCTTGAGGGGAAAGGGACAGTGATTCCAGGGGTTGAAGGGACAGTGACCCTGAAGGGGAGGGGACAGTGACCCTGAAGGGGAGGGACAGTGACCCCAGGGTGAGGGGACAGTGACCCTGAAGGGGAGGGACAGTGACGCCTGGGCTAAGGGGACCCCACGGCCCCAGGCTGAGGGGACAGTGACCCTGAAAGGGAAGGGACAGTGCCCCTGAAGGGGAGGGGACAGTGTCCCCGGGCTGAGGGGACAATGACCCTGGAGGGGAGGGGACAGTGCCCCCGGGCTAAGGGGACAGTACCCCCGGCTGAGGGGACAGTGCCCTTGAAGGGGAGGGGACAGTGCCCCTGGAGGGGAGGGGACAGTGCCCCTGAAAGGGAGGGGACAGTGCCCCGGGCTGAGGGGACAGTGCCCCTGGAGGGGAGGGGACAGTGCCTCGTGCCCCCGCCCCGCGCTCACCTGCGCTCCCGGCGCCGTCAGGTTGAGGCTCGTGGGCCGGAGCTTCTGCGTCTCCTCCAGCCCCGGCGAGGGGATGGGCGAGGCCGACGGCGACGGCGGCGCCTCCCGCCCGGTGCCTTCCTCGTCCTCCTCCTCCTCCTCCTCCTCCTCATCATCGTCGTCGTCGTTGTCGTCGATCATCTCGAACTCCTGGAAGTCGTCCTGGAAGGTGCACACGGGGTGCGGCTGCTCCCCGCGCTCCAGCACCAGGCAGTCCTGCGGGTGCCACCGGCTCAGCGACAGCGACAGCGACAGCGACAGCGACAGCGACACCCCCCTGCCACCCAGGGGGTGCCAGTGTCCCCAACCCCCTCCCCGCAAAAGGACGCCCAGGCTGGGCAGCTTTGCCTCAGCAGCGCTGGAGGGGTTGTGTCACAGCCCGGTGTCCCCACAGTGTCCCCGCGGTGTCCCCAAGGGCCACCAGGCTCCTCCCGCACCTTCTCGTAGTGGTCCGAGTCGTAGTTGAGGCCGATGCCGCAATCGTCCGTGATCTCCGACAGGTCCTCGTCATCGAACTCCTCCAGGCTGATGTCCTGGGGGGGCCTGGGGACAGCGGGGACAGCGGGGACACGGCTCAGGGACAGCGCGAGAGCAGCGCGGCACCGCGGGGACACCCGTGGGTGGGTGGCACCCTTGGTATGGGAGCAGCAGGATGTGGCAGCAGGACATTGTCACCTCTGGGTGTCACACGGATATGGCACCACAACTCTGTCACCCCCAGTGTCACATGAACACAGCACCAGGACATTGTCACCTCTGGGTGCCACACGGATATGGCACAATAATCCTGTCACCCCCCAGTGCCACATGGACGTGGCACCAGGACATTGTCACCTCTGGGTGCCACACAGACATGGCACCAGAACATTGTCACCTCTGGTGTCACACAGACATGGCACCATGATTCTGTCACTCCCAGTGTCACATGAACACAGCACCAGGACATTGTCACCTCTGGTGTCACCACTCCCCTGCCACCCCTGGGTGCTGGCACAGGACAGCCCCGTGTCACCTCAGCGCTGTCACCACGCGGTGGCACCGGCTGGGCGGAGGTGCCAAAGCCACCACCTGTCCCAAATTCCCGGAGCCGAGCTGGGGAGGGGACGGCCACCAGTGCCAGCTTTGGGGTGACCTGTGCTGCAGGGGGGTGTGACAGGGGCCTGGCGGGGGGTGACAAAGGGGACCCGGGCTGTGACACCCCCGGCGCATTCCCAGGGAACGGGGGTGCCATGGAAACCAGCGGCGCCTGCGGGAACGCCGGGAACGGAGCGAGATCCCGCCGGGATTTGGGGCCGGAAAACGGAATTTGGGGTTTTGGGGGGGCTCGGTGGGGTGGGAGAATCGGGCTGGGTGGCACTGGGACCCTCTGTCACCCTCTGTGGGGTTGGGGACACCCAGGAACCTCCAGATTGTCCCTGGGGGTGGTGACAACACCCAGGTGCCAGCAGGACCCTGTGCCCGCCCTCTGTGGGGTTGGGGACACCCAAAACCCCCGGTTTGTCCCCAGAGGTGGTGACAACACCCAGGTGCCAGCAGGACCCTGTGCCCACCCTCTGTGGGGTTGGGGACACCCAGGAACCCCCAGATTGTCCCCAGGGGATGTGACAACACCTCGGTACCAGCAGGACCCTGTGCCCGCTCTCTGTGGGGTTGGGGACACCCAGGAACCCCCAGATTGTCCCCAGGGGGATGTGACAACACCTCGGTGCCAGCAGGACCCTGTGCCCGCTCTCTGTGGGGTTGGGGACACCCAGGAACGCCCAGTTTGTCCCCAGGGGGATGTGGCAGCTCCCAGGTGCCAGCAGGACCCTTTTCCATGGGGTTGGGGACCCCCAGGACCCCGAGTTTCCCCCAGTGGGATGTGACAACACCCAGGACCCTTTTTCCGTGGGGCTGGGGACACCCAGGACCTCGAGGTTGTCCCCAAGGGAGGGTGACAACACCCGGTCACCATCAGGACCCTGTGCCCACCCTCTGTGGGGTTGGGGACCCCCGGGTGGGCTCCTGCAGGTGCGGGGGCTCAGCCCGGAGTGTGGGAGCCCCAAGGGGGTCGGGGCTGTCCCCTGTGTCCCCCGTGTGTCCCCCCCGTGTCCCCCCGGCGGGCCCCGCGCCTGCTGCCGATCCCCGGCAGGAAGATTCCCCTAATCCCATAATTCCCACAAGTAGGGCACGGCCGCGCCGAATCCGCGCGGATTTGGGGCAAAAAGCGGCAGAAACGGAGACGGGGCCGGGGCGGCAACGAGAGGGGGACCCCAAAACCCCAAAGGACAGGGGAGCCCCGGGGCTGGGGGGGGAGGGGTGCCGGCGTGTTGGGGAGCGGGGGTTTTGGGGTGCAGAGCCCTGGGATGTCGGGGCAAAGCGCTTTGGGGTGCAGGGGAACAGAAATTGTGGGGTTCAGAAGCCTTTGGGGTGCAGAGCTGTGGCACAGAACCTTTTGGGGTTCAGAAGCCTTTGGGGTGCAGAGCTGTGGTACAGAACATTTTGGGGTTCAGAAGCCTTTGGGGTGCAGAGCTGTGGTACAGAACATTTTGGGGTTCAGAAGCCTTTGGGGTGCAGGGCTGTGGCACAGAATCTTTTGGGGTTCAGAAGCCTTTGGGGTGCAGAGCTGTGGCACAGAACATTTTGGGGTTCAGAAGCCTTTGGGGTGCAGAGCTGTGGTACAGAACATTTTGGGGTTCAGAAGCCTTTGGGGTGCAGGGCTGTGGCACAGAATCTTTTGGGGTTCAGAAGCCTTTTTGGCACAGAATCTTTTGGGGTTCAGAAGCCTTTGGGGTGCAGAGCTGTGGTACAGAACATTTTGGGGTTCAGAAGCCTTTGGGGTGCAGAGCTGTGGTACAGAACATTTTGGGGTTCAGAAGCCTTTGGGGGTTTGGGGTGCAGAACTCAACCCGGGGTGTTGGGGAGCAGAATCTTTTTGGGGTGCAGAGCCCCAGGGTATTGGGGTGCAGAGTTTTTTGGGGTGCAGAGCCTGTTGGGTTACAGGGATCAGAGCCTGGGGTATTGGGGAACAGAGCCCCCGGGTTTTGGGGTGCAGAACCCCAGGATGACAGGGAGAAGTTCTGGGATGTTGGGGTGCAGAGCCCTTTGGGGCACAGAGCCCCAGGATGCTGAGGAGAGTCTTGGGGTGTCAGGGAGCACTTTTGGGGTGCAGAGCCCCATGGTGTTGGGGCACAGAGACTTTTGGGGTGCACAGCCCAGGATGTTGGGGAGCAGAGTCCTGGGGTGTCTGGGAGCAGAACCTTTTGGGGTGCAGAGGCCCAGGATGCTGGGGAGCAGATCCCAGGATTTTGGGGTCCACAGCCCCAGATATTGGGGTGCAGATCCCAAAATGCTGGGGAACAGAGCACCAGGATATTGGGGAGCAGGTCCCGGGACGGTTTTGGGAGCAGAGCCCCAAATATTGGGGTGCAAAGCCCCAGGATGTTGGGATGCAGAGCCCCAGGATTTTGGGGTGCACAGCCCCAGGATTTTGGGGTGCACAGCCCTATGGGGTGCAGACCCATCTCCCCAACCCCAGACAATATCGGGGGCTGCCCCCATGCAGGAAGAACCCCAGGACTCTCCCAGGACTCTTAGGGGGTCCCGTGGCCACCTGGGGGGACAGGAGGGGACACTGGGGCTGAGAGTCTGGGGGTGCTCCTGCACCCCTGGACTCAGTGGGGATGGGATGGGATAATGGGATGGGATAATGGGATGGGATCTATGGGATGGGATAATGGGATGGGATAATGGGATGGGATGGTCACAGTGGGATGGGGACACTGCCTTGGGATGGGATGGTCACAGTGGGGTGGGGACACTGTGATGGGATGGAACCAGCAGTGAGAACCGATCCAGCCCCACAATCTCCCCGCTGGGACCCCAAAAGCAGCGCCCCGGCCGTGGCCGCAGGGACACAGCGCCGGGGATGAGCAGCAGGAACAAGGACAGTGCCTGTCCCACCTTGGGGACACTCCGGGGACACGCTGGGACGAGGGACAGGAGCGGAGCCGAGGGCAGAGACGGGGCAGGACCCACCCCCACAGCATCCCAGTGACCCCAGTGCCACCATCCCGGGCGGGATGGGGACCCCGAAAGAGCCGGGCAGGGCTGGGGAGGGGACACCGGCGGTGCCAGCGCTGCCAGGGCCGCGCTCCCCGGGGAGCTGCGGGCGGATGGAATTTCCTCCTCCCCGCCAGCCCCGCTCCCTGCGCGCTGCCCGGGAGGCGGCTCCGGAGCGCTGGGAAGGGACCCCAACAGCGGCCGGGACCCCAACAGCGGCCGGGACCCCAACAGCGGCCGGGACCAACCCCCGCCGTGCCCGGAGCGGCTCTGACCCTGTGGTCACCCCAAATTGTGGGGAGCCACCCCACGGCCCGGCTGCGTGTGCGACTGGAATTCATTCCCACCCCGAGCATTCCCACCCCGAGCATTCCCACCCCGAGCATTCCCACCCCGAGAATTCCCACCCCGAGAATTCCCACCCCGAGAATTCCCACCCCGAGCATTCCCACTCCGAGAATTCCCACCCGAAAATTCCCACGCCGAAAATTCCCACCCCGAGCATTCCCACCCCGAGCATTCCCACCCCGAGCATTCCCACCCCGAGAATTCCCACCCCGAGCATTCCCACCCCGAGCATTCCCACCCCGAAAATTCCCACCCCGAGCATTCCCACCCCGAGAATTCCCACCCGAGCATTCCCACCCCCGAGCATTCCCACCAAAATTCCCACCCCGAGCATTCCCACCCGAGCATTCCCACCCCGAGCATTCCCATCGAGAATTCCCACCCGAGAATTCCCACCGAGAATTCCCACCCCGAGAATTCCCACCCCGAGAATTCCCACCCCTGCCCCACGGCTCGGCCTCTCCCTCTCCGGCCAGGGGGTCCCACCCCACCGGACACCCCAAAGCCGGGCTGGGCACCCCCTCTCTCTCTCCCTTCCTTAGGGGAGGCACAGCCGGGTTTGGGTTTTCTGTCGCCGTTCCCGGGTGGGTCTCGGGATGCTCAGGGAGACCCGAGCGCGGCCGCAGCATCCCCAGGGATCGGCCCCGGTTTTTTTGGGATGGCTCCGGGCAAAGCTCCCGCTCCCCGGACTGGGCCCGGGGCCCAGCGAGGCCGTGGCGTCCCCTCCCTGCGCCACCGTGGGCAGGGACAGCCTGGGGACAGGGACAGGGACATCCTGGGGACGGGGGCAGGGACATCCTGGGGACGGGGACATCCTGGGGACGGGGACAGGGACAGCCTGGGGACAGGGACAGGGACATCCTGGGGACGGGGGCAGGGACATCCTGGGGACGGGGACAGGCCGGGGACGGGGACATCCTGGGGACGGAGGGACAGGGACGGGGACATCCTGGGGACGAGGATGCTCAGGGAAGGGGACAGGCCGGGGGTGGGGATGCTCGGGAAAAGGGACAGGGACGCTCAGAGAAAGCGACATCCTGGGGACGGGGACAGGCCGGGGCTGCTCACAGAAGGCGACATCCTTGGGACGGGGATGCTGAGGGAGGGGACAGTCCGAGCAAGGGGATGCTCAGGGAAGGGGACATCCTGGCCGAGGGGACATCCTGGCCAAGGGGACATCCCGGCCAAGGGGACATCCCAGAGAAGGGGAGCCCTGCCCAGCACAGGCCACAGCCACGCAAGGACACGTTCCACATCCCCGCTGTCCCCCTGCTCCTCTCTCCGCAGCCCCGGCGCCCCCCAGGTGCCCCTCACCCTCCTGCCGTTCCCGTCCCCATTCCCGTTCCCCGTTCCCGTTCCCGTTCCCGTTCCCGTTCCCGTTCCCTGCCGGGAGCCGCGGCCCCGCACTGCGCCAGCCCGGCCCGCACCCCGCACCCCGCACCCCGACCCCGCACCCCGACCCCGCATCCCCCGCACCCAGCCAAGGTCAGGCGCGGGGCGGGACCCCCGGGGGCTCTGCGGGAAGGTGACCGACCCCGGGAACCCCCCGGGAACCCCTCGGGGGGGGCTGAGCCGCCGCCCCCCGCTCCCAGGCCCGGCCCCGCTGTTCCCAATCCCGGCCCCGTCCCCATCCCGGGGCCGCTGCGGCGCCTCGGGAGAGACAAAGAGGCGGCGGCGGCTCCTCCCGCAGCGGCCCCGGGATGCGGCCGGGGGGGCTCCGAGCCCCGGTGGGGGGAAGGCGGCAGAGGAGCCCCCCGAGCCCCGCAGGGAGCGGCCGCGATGCTCCGGGGGGGCTCCGGTTAATGCCGGGAAAGGCCCCGCAAGGGCGGGGGAGGTGCGGGAGGAGCCCCCCCCCCACCCCGGTCCCGCATCCCAAGGTGAACGGGAGGGACGGGGGAGGCCGGGATGGGGGGGGGATGGAGCGGGCCCGGTGCAAGGGCGGAACGGCGGGACGGGAAAGGGCAGCGAGACCCCGCATCCCTCCCCGCATCCCCCCCCGCAGCCGCGCCCCGCTCACCGGCAGCCGGGCGGGGAGAGCGAGTGGAAGGTGGAGAGCGAGAACATCTCGGCGCGATCCGCCATTTTCTCCGGCCGGGGCTGCGCCGGACTGCGGAGCTGCGGGAGCGGGGGGGGAGCGGCGGGAGGAGCTGCGGGAGAACGGGGGAGAGGGAGGGGGAGAGGGACGGGAGGAGCCGCGGGGATGGGGGGGAGAGGGGCGGGAGGAGCTGCGGGAGCGGGGAGGGAACGGGGGGAGAGGGAGGAGGAGCTGCGGGAGAACGGGGGGAGAGGGAGGAGCCGGGAGGGGCGGGGGCGGAGGGAGGGAGGGAGGAGGGAGGGAGGGAGGGAGGGAGGGAGGGAGAGGGGGAGAGGGAGGGGAGGGGAAAGGGAGATGGAGGGGTCTGGGGAGTTATGGGGGTGGGATAATGGGATGGGATAATGGGATGGGATGGGATGGGATGGGATAATGGGATGGGATAATGGGATGGGGTTGGATCAATGGGATCCATGGGATTAGGATGAGGTGAGGTGGGATCCATGGGGTTGGATGGGCTGGGGTAGGATGGGATCCATGGGATGGGACGGGATTGGATGGGATCCATGGGATCAGTGGGATTGGATGGGGTGGGATGGGATCCATGGGATGGAATCCATGGGATGGGATGAGATGGGATTGGGTGGGATCCATGGGATAGGATGAGGTGGGATGGGATCTGTGGGATGGGATGGGATGGATGGGATGGGATGGGATGGGATGGGATGGATGGGATGGGATGGGATGGATGGGATGGGATGGGATGGGATGGGATGGGATGGGATGGGATGAAATGGGATGGGAATGGATGGGGGTGGGATGGAATCCATGGGATGAGGAAGGATGGGAAGGGGGTGGTCCTGGGGGTGTCTAGGGAAGGAGAGTCCGGGGGTGTGGGATGGGATTGGGGGAGTCCCAGGAATGGGGGGAGATGGGGAATCTCCAAAGAGGACAGAGGGGAGGGAAGGGAAGGGAAGGGAAGGGAAGGGAAGGGGAGGGAAGGGAAGGGAAGGAAGGGAAGGAAGGAAGGAAGGAAGAAGGAAGGGAAGGGAAGGGAAGGAAGGAAGGAAGGGAAGGGAAGGAAGGAAGGAAGGAAGGGAAGGGAAGGAAGGAAGGAAGGAAGGAAGGAAGGAAGGGAAGGGAAGGAAGGGAAGGAAGGAAGGAAGGAAGGGAAGGGAAGGGAAGGGAAGGGAAGGGAAGGAAGGAAGGAAGGAAGGAAGGAAAGGAAGGGAAGGAAGGGGAAGGAAGGAAGGAAGGGAAGGGGAAGGGAAGAAGGAAGGGAAGGGAAGGGAAGGGAAGGGAAGGGAAGGGAAGGGAAGGATCAATAGGGCCATGGGGTCTATAGGGGGGATCAATAGGGCCATGGGGTCTATAGGGGAGATCAATAGGACCATGGGGTCTATAGGGAGGATCAATAGGACCATGGGGTCTATAGGGGGGATCAATAGGGCCATGGGGTCTATAGGGGGATCAATAGGACCATGGGGTCTATAGGGAGGATCAATAGCGCCATGGGGTCTATAGGGGGATCAATAGGGCCATGGGGTCTATAGGGGATGCCGAGGGGTCTATAGGACATCAGGGGTTTTACGGTGGGGTCAGGGGGGTCTATGGGAAGGTTCGAGGGTCTGTAGGGGGCTGGAGGGTTTTGGGGGGTCAGGGGCTCTGTAGGGGGTCGGGCTCTATAGGGGCCGGGGGCGGAGCTGTCCGCGGTGCTGAAGGCGGCAGAAGGGGCCGGGGGATGTATGGGGGGACAGGGGATCTATAGGGGGCCTGTGGGGCATCCCGAAGCTCTATAGGGGCGCTGAGGGATCCATAAGGGGCTCAGGGGGTCCGGGGGGTCGGTAAGAGGGGACAGGTACCTTGCGGGGACCCGGAGCAGAGCACAGGGGAGCAGGGTATCTATACGGGATCTATAGGGGATCTATAGGGGATCTATAGGGGATCTATAGGGGATCAGGGGCTCTGTAAGGGAGATGGGGAGTCTGTAGGGGATCGGGGGCTCTACAGAGAGTCAGGGGTCTATAGGGGATCTGGGCCCTATGGGGGATTCTATAGGGGATCGGGGCTCTATAGGGGATCGGGGGCTCTAGAAAAGATCTGGGCTCTATAGGGGATCGCGGGTGTCTATAGGAGATTGTGGCTCTCTATAGGGACAGGCTCTCTATAGGGACAGGCTCTCTATAGGGACAGGCTCTCTATAGGGACAGGCTCTCTATAGGGACAGGCTCTCTATAGGGGACAGGCTCTCCATAGGGACAGGCTCTCTATAGGGGACAGGCTCTCTATAGGGACAGGCTCTCTATAGGGGACAGGCTCTCTATAGGGACAGGCTCTCTATAGGGGACAGGCTCTCTATAGGGACAGGCTCTCTATAGGGACAGGCTCTCTATAGGGACAGGCTCTCTATAGGGACAGGCTCTCTATAGGGGACAGGCTCTCTATAGGGACAGGCTCTCTATAGGGACAGGCTCTCTATAGGGACAGGCTCTCTATAGGGACAGGCTCTCTATAGGGGACAGGCTCTCCATAGGGACAGGCTCTCCATAGGGACAGGCTCTCTATAGGGACAGGCTCTCTATAGGGACAGGCTCTCCATAGGGGACAGGCTCTCTATAGGGACAGGCTCTCCATAGGGGACAGGCTCTATAGGGACAGGCCTCTATAAGGGACAGGCTCTATATAGGACAGGCTCTCCATAGGGACAGGCTCTCTATAGGACAGGCTCTATAGGGACAGGCCTCTATAGGACTCTCTATAGGGACAGGCTCCATAGGACAGGCTCTCTATAGGGGACAGGCTCTATAGGGACAGGCTCTATAGGACAGGCTCTATAGGGACAGGCTCTATAGGGGACAGGCCTCTATAGGGACAGGCTCTCATAGGGACAGGCTCTATAGGGACAGGCTCTAGGCCTCAAGGACAGGCTCTCCATGGACAGGCTCTCTAGGACAGGCCTCCAAGGACAGGCCTCCAGGACAGGCTCTCATAGGGACAGGCTCTCGAGACAGGCCTCTGAGACAGCCTCATGGACAGGCTCTCTAGACAGGCTCTCAAGGAACAGGCCTCATAGCAGGCCTCATAGGACAGGCTCTCATGGGACAGGCTCTATAGGACAGGCTCTCTAGGACAGGCTCTCAGGGCAGGCTCTCATGGGACAGGCTCTCTATGGACAGGCTCTCTAGGGACAGGCTCTCGGACAGGCCTTATGGGACAGGCTCTCAGACAGGCCTTAGGGACAGGCTCTCATGGGGATCAGGCTCTCTTGGGACAGGCTCTCATGGACAGGCTCTCTCATAGGACAGGCCTCATGGACAGGCTCTCTAGGGACAGGCTCTCATAGACAGGCTCTCCATGGACAGGCTCTCCATAGGACAGGCTCTCATAGACAGGCTCTCTAAGGACAGGCTCATAGGGACAGGCCTCTATAGGGACAGGCCTCTATAGGACAGGCTCTCCATAGGGACAGGCTCTCCATAGGGACAGGCTCTCTATAGGGACAGGCTCTCCATAGGGACAGGCTCTCTATAGGGACAGGCTCTATAGGGGACAGGCTCTCCATAGGGACAGGCTCTCCATAGGGACAGGCTCTCTCTAGGGACAGGCTCTCTCCATAGGACAGGCTCTATAGGACAGGCTCTCCATAGGGACAGGCTCTCTATAGGACAGGCTCTCCATGAGGACAGGCTCTCCATAGGGACAGGCTCCTATAGGGGACAGGCTCTCTATAGGGACAGGCTCTCCATAGGACAGGCTCTCTAGGGACAGGCTCTCAGGGGACAGGCTCTCTATAGGGGACAGGCTCTCCCTAGGGACAGGCTCTCTCCAGGACAGGGATAGGGCTCTCTATAGGGACAGGCTCTCTAGGACAGGCTCTCTATAGGACAGGCTCTCTATAGGGACAGGCTCTCTATAGGGACAGGCTCTCCATGGGGACAGGCTCTCCATAGGGACAGGCTCTCTATGGGGGACAGGCTCTCTATGGGGACAGGCTCTATAGGACTCTCCTCTGTGTCCCCAAATTTTTCAGTGTCCCCTTGTGTGTCCCCAAATCCCTCAGTGTCCTTCTGTGTCCCCAAACCCCCCGGTGTCCCCTTGAGTGTCCCGAAACCCCTCAGTGCCACCCCTGTGTGTCCCCAAACCTCTCAGTGTCCCCTTGTGTGTCCCCAGTTCCCTCAGTGTCCCTGTGTGTGTCTCCAAACCCCTCAGTGCCACCCCCGTGGCCTGCTCCTGTCTGTGCTCCCTCCTGAAATTCCCATCCATCCCAACATTCCCAGTTTCCATCCCAACATTCCCATTCCCAGAGTTTCCATCCCAACATTCCCATTCCCAGTTTCCACCCCAACATTCCCATTCCCAGTTTCCATCCCAACATTCCCATTCATCCCAACATTCCCATTCCCAGTTTCCATCCCAGTTTCCATCCCAACACTCCCATTCCCAGAGTTTCCATCCCAACATTCCCATTCCCAGTTTCCATCCCAAAATTCCCATTCTCAGTTGCCATCCCAACGTTCCCATTCCCAGTTTCCACCCCAACATTCCCATTCCCAGTTTCCATCCCAACATTCCCAATCTTATCTTCATCCCAACATTCCCATTCCCACTTTCCATCCCAACATTCCCATTCATCCCAACATTCCCATTCCCAGTTTCCACCCCAACATTCCCATTCCCAGTTTCCATCCCAACATTCCCATTCCCCTCTCCATTCCTTTGCAGTTCTGGGGTTGGACACAGGACACGTCCCTGCCCCCGCTGGGATTTGGAATTCCAGGAGCTCCCCCCGGGCTCTCTGACCCCCATTCCATGGGGAAAAGAAAACATTCCCTAAAAACCCAGCGGGATCTTCCCAAGCCCAGGGATCAACTCCCGAATTCCCAGCAGGAATTGGGGCTCCAAAGGATTTCCCAAATATTCTGGGCTCGCTGTTCCTTGGGGATGTTCTGGGATTCCTTTGGCCCTGAGCGCCCTTTCCATGGAAAAATGATCCCAAAAATCCAACCCAAACCTCCCTGGGCCAGGCTGAGGCGTTCCCTCTTTTCCCAGAGCTCATTCCCTGGAAAACTGGGATGTGCTGGGAATTCTCATGGGGGTGTGAGCAGAATTCCCAAATTAGCAAAGCTGGGAAAGAATTCCGAGGTCACCAATCCAAGCTGGGCCTGATCCCCACCACAGCCCTGAGTGGAATTCCAGGAATTCCTTGGATTCCTCCAGGAATGGCGACTCCAAACCTCCCTGGGCAGCCCCTGCCGAGGCCTGAGCGCCCTTTCCATGGAAAATGATCCCAAAATCCCAGCGGAGGCTCCCCTGGGCCAGGCTGAGGCGTTCCCTCTGTTCCCAGGCTCATTCCCGGAGCAGATCCCGATCCCCGCTGGCTCCGGGCAGGAGCTGGGCAGAGCCAGAAGGACATTCCCGATCCCTGCCCCGATCCCAGCAAAGCTCCCCTGGCCCCGATCCCGGCGCAGATCCCGCTTTTCCCGGGCTCTCCCTGCACGGATCCCGGGCAGCCCCTGGGCCCTTCCCGAGGCACTGCCGCCATTCCACAGGCAGGGATTCCAGAATTCCGGAATCCTGGCCTGGCCTGGCTGGGAAGGAGCTCCAAGCCCATCCACTTCCAACCCCTGGGCATTTATGGCTGTCCCAGGCTGCTCCAACCTTTCCTGGGACATTCCAGGGATGCAGGGGCAGCCCCAGCTGCTCTGGCAATTCCAGCCCAGCCAGCAATTCCTGCCCAAATTCCCACCCCAATCTGGCCCTTTCACAGCTCCTTTTCCTAAGCTGCTTCCCAAACATTCCCACCCAGAAACTCTGGACATTCTCCAGGAATCTCCTGGATCCTCCTCATTCCAACGGGACCAGGGTAGGATCCACTTCCAACACCAAAATATGGGATAAACCAGGATTAAAGTCCCCTCTGGACAGCACAGGTTTGGGAATGTTTGGATTAGGATTTCTCCATGGATCCATCCTCCACTTCCCACGCATGATCCCACTTTATCCCAGCTGTTCCAGATTCTCTGGCAATTCCAGCCCATCCAGCAATCCCATCCCAATCTCCCCTTTCCCAATTCCCTGTGTCCTGTCCCTCTGTGCCTTTCCCAAATTCCAGCTCTCCTGGAGCCCCTGGAATGTGCTGGAAGCTCTCCCTGGATCCTTCCCTTCTCCAGCCTGGCAATTCCCAGCTCTCCACAAGCTCCCATTGGATCCATCTCCTCTCCAAGGAATTGATGCATCCAGGGCCTTCCCTTGCAATCTCAGGGAACCATCAAGGCTCTCCCTTCCCTTTTCCTCTCTTTTCTCTCCCCACTTGCCATCCAAATCCCTGCCAATGGATTCTGAGTGTCCTGAATCCCAGAATCCTGGCCTGCCTTGCCTGGCAAGGGAGCTCCAAGCTCATTCCAGGGACACCTCCCAGCATCCCAGGCTGCTCCAATCCTTCCTGGGCCATCCCAGGGATCCAGGGATTCTCTGGCAATTCCAGCCCAGCCAGCAATTCCTGCCCCAATCTCCCCTTTCCCCATTCCCTGTGTCCTGTCCCTCCATCCCTTGTCCCCAGCCCCTCTCCAGCTCTCCTGGAGCCCCTGGAATGTTCTGGAAGCTCTCCCTGGATCCTTCCCCTCTCCAAGAGAACATTCCCAGTTTTCCCAGCCTGGCTCCAGCCCTTGGACAATTCCATGGGTTCATTCCCAGTGGATGATTCCAGATCCTTTTCCAAACCATTCCCGGCTCTTCATGGCTGTACTGGCCCTTTAACAGCTCCTTTTCCAAAACTGCTTCCCAAACATTCCCACCCAGGAATTCCAGGGCTGGGAAGGAGCTCCAAGCCCATCCCAAGATCCCCCAGATCCAGGAGATCCCACAGACACAGAACATGAAGTTTTCCAAGTGTTTCCATTCCCAGGACCCAGGAATTCCACCCTGGGTTGATCCCAAACCTTCAGATCCCCAAATGGATCCAGAGGATCCCCCTGGAGCCACAACAGCTCCAAAAAATGGGAAAATTCTGAAAAATTCCCACTGGGACAATCCAGCCTGAGGAAAATGTATCCATTCAATCCTCCCTGCCTTCCTTATTCCGAGATTTCCCTCATCCCTCTCACTTCCTTCTCATTCCCAAATCCTGGGCCCTCACCCACATCCAACTTCCCACCCAAAAATTGGCTCCTGGAAGCAGCAGCTGGAATGGCTGGAGCTGGAGATTCCACAGCAAAAATCAAATTAAAATTAAATTAAAATCAAATTAAAATAAAATTAAATTAAAATCAAATTAAAATAAAGTTAAAATTAAAGTAGAATAAAATAAAGTAAAATAAAAATAAAATAAAATAAAGTAAAATAAAATAAAGTAAAATAAAATAAAGTAAAATAAAGTAAAGTAAAATAAAATAAAGTAAAATAAAATAAAGTAAAATAAAATAAAGTAAAATAAAATAAAGTAAAATAAAGTAAAATAAAGCAAAATAAAACAAAGTAAAATAAAGTAAAATAAAATAAAGTAAAATAAAATTTTTTAAAAATGTAAAAAAATAAAATAATAAAATAAAATAAAATAAAGTAAAATAAAGTAAAATAAAGTAAAATAAAGTAAAATAAAATAAAGTAAAATAAAGTAAAATAAAGTAAAATAAAGTAAAATAAAATAAAATAAAATAAAATAAAATAAAATAAAATAAAATAAAATAAAATAAAATAAAAATCCCTCCAGAGTTTTCCAGCCATTCCCAAATCCCTCCAGGGTTTTCCAGCCCCATTCCCAAATCCCTCCAGGATTTTTCCAACCCTTTCCCAAACCTCTCTGGAGTTTTCCAGCCCTTCCCAGCTCCCCCAGGAATTTTCCAGTCCCTTCCCAAAATCCTGGAGTTTTCAAGTCCCTTCCCAAAATCCTGGAGTTTTCCGGTCCCTTCCCAAATCCCTCTGGAGTTTTCCAGCCATTCCCAAAATCCCTCTGGAGCTTTTCAGCCACTCCCAACTCCCTCAGGAATTTTTCCAGTCCCTTCCCAAAATCCTGGAGTTTTCCAGCCATTCCCAAATCCCTCTGGAGCTTTTCAGCCACTCCCAATTCCCTCAGGAATTTTTCCAGTCCCTTCCCAAAATCCACCCTGGAATTTCCCGTCCCTTCCCTGGCCCCTCCCCAGCCCCTCCAGGACTCTCCAAAATTCCCGCTGGGGCCTCCCCAGGGCCACCAGAACCTCTGGAAAATTTGGGAAAGCTGCTGGAAAAGGTTTGGGATTGGCCTCCCCCCGCCAGGTGTGACACTTGGGGACACACGGGTGGATCCCAGGGGATTCTCCAGCCTCAATTCCCCATCCCAGGCAGGCTGGGGGTGGCAGCAGCAGCTGGCACAGATGCCACCACCCCCCTGTCACTCCCCCTGTCACCCCCCCTGTCACCCATCTGTCACCCCTGGCACATCCCAGGCTCCGGATGGTGCCGGGAATAATCCGGGCTCAGGGCTGGGCATGGCTGCCACCCCCCCCGGGGATGTCCCCATTGTCACTAGGGGCACGGGGGTGACACGGGGGGTGACACGGGGCGTGACACGGGGGGGAGCCCTGGGTGGCCCTGGTGGCCCTGGTGGCCCGAGGCCATCGGAATGGACAGAGCTGGACACGGGCACGGGGTGGGCTCAGAGTTTATTGGGGACCAAAGGGGGGACAGGGTGGCCCTGGGGACAGTTCTGGGGTTTCTGGGGGGAGTTTTGGGGCAGGGGGTGTCTGTGGGGTGGGACAGGGTATCCATAGTGTCACAGGGGGTCTGTGGGGTGTCACAGGGGGTTTGTGGGGTGGGCACAGCCCCCTCCCCACCCTCAGCCCTGCTGTCCCCCCCCATCCCAGGGCTGTCACTGAGCCATGTCCCCACTGTCCCCCCCCATCCCAGGGCTGTCCCTGCTGTCCCCCTGCTGTCCCTGCCCATCCCAGGGCTGTCCCCGCTGTCCCCCGCTGTCCCCACCCATCCCAGGGCTGTCACTGGGCCATGTCCCCGCTGTCTCCACTGTCCCCCCGCTGTCCCGCTGTCCCCGCTGTCCCCACCCATCCCAGGGCTGTCACCAGGCGCTGTCCCCATTGTCCCCCTGCTGTCCCTGCCCATCCCAGGGCTGTCCCCACTGTCCCCGCCCATCCCAGGGCTGTCACTGGGCGCTGTCCCCTGCTGTCCCCCTGCTGTCCCCGCCCATCCCAGGGCTGTCACTGAGTCGTGTCCCCGCTGTCCCCGCCCATCCCAGGGCTGTCACCGGGCGCTGTCCCCGCTGTCCCCCCGCTGTCCCTGCCCATCCCAGGGCTGTCACTGGGCACTGTCCCCGCTGTCCCCCTCCTGTCCCTGCCCATCCCAGGGCTGTCACTGGGCGCTGTCTCCATTGTCCCCCTGCTGTCCCCACTGTCCCCCCGCTGTCCCCGCCCATCCCAGGGCTGTCACTGGGCGCTGTCCCCGCTGTCCCCCCGCTGTCCCTGCCCATCCCAGGGCTGTCACCGGGTGCTGTCCCCGCTGTCCCCGCCCATCCCAGGGCTGTCCCCACTGTCCCTGCCCATCCCAGGGCTGTCACTGAGCCGTGTCCCCACTGTCCCCCTGCTGTCCCTGCCCATCCCAGGGCTGTCACTGGGCACTGTCCCCGCTGTCCCCCCGCTGTCCCCGCCCATCCCAGGGCTGTCACTGGGCACTGTCCCCGCTGTCCCCCCGCTGTCCCCGCCCATCCCAGGGCTGTCACTGGGCGCTGTCCCCGCTGTCCCCCTGCTGTCCCCGTGCCAGCAGCAGATCCAGGTAGGCCCCTTGGATCAGGTCCCCCTCGGGGATGCGCAGCTCCCGCAGCAGCTCCTGCGCCCGGCGCCGCCCGTCCTGCTCGCTCTGCTCCGGCCGCAGCACCACCTGTGCTGTCACACCGGGGTCACACCGGGGTCACACGGGGTGCCACCCTGCCCCCGGCAGTGTCCCCAGCCCTGTCCCCTCACCTCCAGCTCCAGGAAGTCCCCAAGGCCCTGCACCCGGTCCAGGTGCAGGCGGGTCTGGCCCAGCAGGAACAGGAGCCGCTCCTTCCGCACCGTGCCCAGGACACCGAGGGACTGGGACAGCACTGCCTGGGGACAGGGGTGACAGGGGTGACACAGGGACCCCAGAGTGCCCAGGGACTGGGACAGCACTGCCTGGGGACAGGGGGGACAGGAGTGTGACACAGGGACCCCAGAGTGCCCAGGGACTGGGACAGCACTGCCTAGGGGGACAGGGGGGACAGGGGGTGACACAGGGACCCCAGAGTGCCCAGGGACTGGGACAGCACTGCCTGGGGACACAGGTGACACAGGGGTGACAGGGGTGTGACAGGGGGTGACACAGGGACCCCAGAGTGCCCAGGGACTGGGACAGCACTGCCTGGGGACACAGGGGTGACAGGGGTGTGACAGGGGGTGACACAGGGACCCCAGAGTGCCCAGGGACTGGGACAGCACTGCCTGGGGACACAGGGGTGACAGGGGGTGACACAGGGACCCCAGAGTGCCCAGGGACTGGGACAGCACTGCCTGGGGACACAGGTGACACAGGGGTGACAGGGGTGTGACACAGGGCCCCAGAGTGCCCAGGGACTGGGACAGCACTGCCTGGGGACACAGGGGGGACAGGGGTGTGACAGGGGTGACACAGGGACCCCAGAGTGCCCAGGGACTGGGACAGCACTGCCTGGGGGGACACAGGTGACACAGGGGTGACAGGGGTGTGACAGGGGTGTGACACAGGGACCCCAGAGTGCCCAGGGACTGGGACAGCACTGCCTGGGGGACACAGGGGGACAGGGGTGTGACAGGGGTGACACAGGGACCCCAGAGTGCCCAGGGACTGTGCCAGCACTGCCTGGGGGGACACAGGTGACACAGAGATGTTACAGGGACCCCACAGAGCCCAGGGACTGTGCCAGCATGTGACAGGGGTGACAGGGATGTGACAGACACGTGACAGGAGGTGACAGGAGGTGACAGGGACACCTCCCCCTCACCTGCAGCCCCTCGGGGTCGGCCGTGGGGGTGATGCTGAAACTCGAGAGTTTGGGGCCGGCGCTGTCGGGGCGCTCGTAGAAAATCAGCTCCCCCCGACCGTCCTGGGGACAGGTGAGCACAGGTGAGCACACGGACAGGTGAGCACACGGACAGGTAGGGACAGGTAGGGACAGGCACAGGTGAGGACAGGTGAGCACACGGACACAGGGACAGGTAAGCACAGGTGAGAATGGGGACACGTGAGCACAGGGACAGGTGAGAGCAGGGACAGGTGGGGCAGGTAGGGACAGGTGAGCAAGGGTGAGCATGGGGCAGATAGGGACAGGTAGGGACAGAGATAAGTGAGAGCAGGGAAAGGTGAGCACAGGTGAGAACGGGGACAGGTAAGGAGAGAGACACGTGAGCACAGGTGAGGGCAGGGACAGGTAAGGTCCCCCACCACGGGGACAGGTGAGCACAGGGCCAGGGCCAAGCCCAGCCCCTCCAGCCACCCCTCACCTGTGTCCTGCGCAGCTTGAGCCGCCCCCGCGGCACTCGGAAGAACGTGTCGGTCTGGAGCAGCACCTGCCCCGCCCCGGGGCACACCTGGCCCTCACCTGAGCCCTGCCCCGCCCCGGGGCACACCTGGGGCAGCCCTTGCAGCCTGAGGGCCGCCGCGAGCGCTTCCTCCCGCGCCCTCAGCCGCGCCTTCACCTCCACGTTCCGCCGCATCCCGCCGAGTGCGCTCATTGGCTGCCGCGCACGCGCCACCTCCCCGAGCCGCCTCGCTATTGGCTGCTTGAACCGTCAATCATCGAGCAGCGCTGTTATTGGTTGGAACCTGCGCGGGTCCCGCCCCGGCCGAGCGGGACGGGGCGGCGGCGACCATGGCGGCGGCGGCGGCGGGGGGCCGGGGCGGCGGCAGTGAGGACGGCGATGTCCCCGCCGCCACCCGCCTGCAGGCCTACGCCTGGTGCCGAGAGTTCCTGGCCGGCTCCTGGAAGACCATCAGCCCGGAGGAGTTCGGCATCTGGCCGGTCAGGTAGGAAGCGGAACAGGCGAGAGGCGGCGCCCCCCCCGCGCTCTCCGCGGTGGTTTCGTCCTGGGGTTCGGCCCCGTCCCTGGCACCCACCCAGTGGCCCCGGTTGCCCCCCGGACCGGTGGCCGCGTCCCCAGTGTCCCCAGTTGCCCCCCAGAACGGTGTCCCTGGCCCCCTCCCAGTGTCCCCAGTTGCCCCCCAGAACAGTGTCCCTGTCCTCCTCCCAGTGGCCCCGGTTGCCCTCCGGACCAGTCCCTCAGTTGTCCCCATGACCGGTAGCCCAGTGCCCCACCCAGTGTCCCCAGTTGCCCCCGGGACCAGTGTCCATGTCCCGTTCCCAGTGTCCCTGGTAGCCACCTGGACCAATGTCCCTGTCCCTCCCCTGACCCTTGTCCCTCTCCCAGTGTCTCCAGTTGCCCCCAGAACGGTGTCCCTGTCCCCCTCCCAGTGTCCCCAGTTGTTGAACGGTGTCCCTGTCCCCCTCCCAGTGTCCCCAGTTGCCCCCCGAATCAGGGTCCCGGTCCCTCTCCCTGTGTCCCTCCCAGTGGCCGCAGTTGCCCCCCAGAACAGTGTCCCTGTCCCCCTCCCAGTGGCCCCGGTTGTCCCTTGGCCCGGTGGCCCCGGTTGCCCTCCGAACCAGTCCCACACTTGTCCCCATGACCGGTAGCCCAGCGCCCCACCCAGTGTCCCCAGTTGCCCCCCAGACTGGTGTCCCTGTCCCGTTCCCAGTGTCCCTGGTAGCCACCTGGACCAATGTCCCTGTCCCTCTCAACACCCGGAACCCAAGGGCCACGGGAACCCCAAACACCACGGGAACCCCAAGGGGAACCCCAAACACCACGGGAACCTCATGGGAACCCCTGAGACCTCAAACTCTAGGGAAACCCCCCAGGACCCCAAACTCCAGAACCCTGGGACCCCAAACAGGGAACCCCGGACCCGGACCAAGACCCATGGGACCCCCGGACCCAAACACCATGGGAACCCTCCAGGGAACCCCACTGGGAACCCAGACCCTCCAAGGGAGACCCCATCCATGAACCCCAAGAGAGCCCCAAAAACGCCCCATACCAGGACCCCGACAGGACTCATGGAACCCCAAACCCCATGGGAAATCCCAGGGAACCCCCACAGGATCCCAAACCCCACGGGAACCCCAAGGAACCCATGGAATCCCAACACCATGGGACCCCGAGACTCCAAAGGGGAACCCCAAACCCCATGGGGACCCCATCAGAACCCCCAGGGAACCCCACTGGGATCAGGGATTTTCGGGTGCCCTTCCACTGGGGTGGGATATGCTGGGTTTGGGGTGCTCAGTTTGGGATCCTGGTTTGGGGATCGTGGTTTTGGGGTGCTCAGTTTGGGATCCTGGTTTGGGGATCGTGGTTTTGGGGTGCTCAGTTTGGGATCCTGGTTTGGGGATCGTGGTTTTGGGGTGCTCAGTTTGGGATCCTGGTTTGGGGATTGTGGTTTTGGGGTGCTCAGTTTGGGATCCTGGTTTGGGGATCGCAGTTTTGGGGTGCTCAGTTTGGGATCCTGGTTTGGGGATTGCAGTTTTGGGGTGCTCAGTTTGGGATCCTGGTTTGGGGATTGCAGTTTTGGGGTGCTCAGTTTGGGATCCTGGTTTGGGGATCGCAGTTTTGGGGTGCTCAGTTTGGGATCCTGGTTTGGGGATCACAGTTTTGGGGTGCTCAGTTTGGGATCCTGGTTTGGGGATCGCAGTTTTGGGGTGCTCAGTTTGGGATCCTGGTTTGGGGATCACAGTTTTGGGGTGCTCAGTTTGGGATCCTGGTTTGGGGATCGCAGTTTTGGGGTGCGCTGGCTTTGGGATCCTGGTTTGGGGGTGTCGTTTTTGGGGGCCGTTTTGGGGTCCCAGGTTGGGGTCCTTTGGGTCCCAGGTTTTGGGGTGCTGCTCTCGGGGCCCCATCTTGGGTTCCCGTTTTCATGGTCCCAATTTGGTGTCCCCCTTTTTGGGGTCCCAATTCGGGGTCCCCTTTTTGTGGCCCCGTTTTAATTTCCCATTTTGGGGTCCCTATTTGGGTTCCTGGTTTTGGGGTCCCCTTTTTGGGGTCCCGTTTTTGGGGTCACATTTTGTGGCCCTGTTTTTGGGGTCTAGTTTTTGTGGTTCCATTTTTGGGTTCCCATTTTTTGGGGTCCCTATTTGTGACCCCATTTTGGGTTCCCTTTTTAGATTCCCTTTTTTGTGGTTCCATTTGGAGGGTCCCATTTTTGGGTTCCCATTTTTGGTGTCCCTATTTGTGGCCCCATATTGTGGTCCTGGTTTTTGGGTTCCCACTTTGGGGTCCCATTTTTGGGGGTCCTGTTTTTTGGAGGTCCCATTTTGTGTCCCCGTTTTTGTGTCCCTATTTATGGCCCCCATTTTGGTGTCCAATTTGTGCCCCCGTTTTTTGTGCCCCCATTTTTTGGTGTCCCTATTTGTGTCCCCATTTTTGGGTTCCTGCTTTTGGGGTCTCATTTTGTGGCCCCATTTTGGTGTCCCTATTTGTGTCCCCCATTTTCGGGGTCCCGTTTTTGTGCCCCTGTTTTTCATGTCCCTATTTGTTCCCCCCATTTTTGTGGTCTCCCATTTTTTGTGCCCCCATTTTTGGGTTCCCATTTTGGTGTCCCTATTTGTGCCCCTTGGGGTCCCATTTTGTGCTCCCATTTTTGTGCTTTTCCCATTTTTGGTGGTCCCGTTTTGTGCCCCATTTTTGGGTCCTTTGTTCCCTTTTTGTGGTCCCTTTTGTGCCCTTTGGTCCCTTTTGGTGCCCCTTTTGTGTCCCTTTTCCTTTGTGGTCCGTTTTGGTCCCCGTTTTGTGGTCCGTTTGGTCCCCTTTTGGTCCCATTTGTGCCTTTGTGGTCCCCCGTTTTTGGTGCCCCCATTTTTGGGGTCCCATTTTGTGCTCTCACTTTGGTTTCCCGTTTTTGTGGTCCCCCGTTTTTTGTGGTCCCCTTTTTGGTTGCCCATTTTGGGTCCCATTTTGTGCCATTCTCCTTTGGTCCCCTTTTGGTTCCCGTTTTGTGGTCCCCTTTTGGGTCCCCATTTTGGCTCCCCTTGTTCCCCCATTTCCCCATGGGCTGGACTGGCTGTGCTGGGCCGTCATTTGGGCCATTCTGGCCGGTCCGCTGATCCCGCCTCTTGGTGGGAAAGGGAATGGGCACCCCAAATCCAACTGGGACCATGGAGTGGCGAGGGGTGCCCCAAATCCTGGGGGGGGGCAGGGAATGGGCACCCCAAATCCTACTGGGACCATGGAGGGGTGAGGGGCACCCCAAATCCTAATGGGAAAGGGGAATGGGTGCCCCAAATCCTAATGGGACCATGGAGTGTTGAGGGGCACCCCAAATCCTGGTGGGGGGGGAGTGGGCACCCCAAATCCTACTGGGAAAGGGGAATGGGTGCCCCAAATCCTACTGGGACCATGGAGGGGTGAGGGGCACCCCAAATCCTGGGGGGGGCAGGGAATGGGCACCCCAAATCCCACTGGGACCATGGAGGGGTGAGGGGCACCCCAAATCCCATTAAGGGGGAGTGGGGACCCCAAATCCTACTGGGACCATGGAGGGGTGAGGGGCACCCCAAATCCTGGTGGGAAAGGGGAATGGGCACCCCAAATCCTACTGGGACCATGGAGGGGTGAGGGGCGCCCCAAATCCTACTGGAGGGGGGGAGTGGGGACCCCAAATCCTACTGGGAAAGGGGAATGGGTGCCTCAAATCCCACTGGGACCATGGAGGGGTGAGGGGCACCCCAAATCCTGGTGGGAAAGGGGAATGGGCACCCCAAATCCCACTGGGACCGTGGAGTGTTGAGGGGCACCCCAAATCCTGGTGGGGGGGGAGTGGGGACCCCAAATCCTAATGGGACCATGGAGGGTGAGGGACACCCCAAATCCTACTGGGATCAGGGAGTAGTGAGGGGCACCCCAAATCCTGGTGGGATCAGGGAATGGTGACCCCAAATCCCATTGGGAGCAGGGAATGGGGACCCCAAATCCCATTGGGATCAGGGAATGGGGACCCCAAATCCCGTTGGGATCAGGGAATGGGGACCCCAAATCCCATTGGGAGCAGGGAATGGGGACCCCAAATCCCATTGGGAGCAGGGAATGGGGACCCCAAATCCCATTGGGATCAGGGAATGGGGACCCCAAATCCCGTTGGGATCAGGGAATGGGGACCCCAAATCCCAATGGGATCAGGGAATGGGGACCCCAAATCCCGCTGGGATCAGGGAATGGGGACCCCAAATCCCATTGGGATCAGGGAATGGGGACCCCAAATCCCGCTGGGATCAGGGAATGGGGACCCCAAATCCCAATGGGATCAGGGAATGGGGACCCCAAATCCCGCTGGGATCAGGGAATGGGGACCCCAAATCCCAATGGGATCAGGGAATGGGGACCCCAAATCCCAATGGGATCAGGGAATGGGGACCCCAAATCCCAATGGGATCAGGGAATGGGGACCCCAAATCCCATTGGGATCAGGGAATGGGGACCCCAAATCCCTTTGGGATCAGGGGATGGGGACCCCAAATCCCAGCAGCCCCGGGTCCCCGGGGCATTTCCTGGCTGCTCCCAGCAGGTCCCGTGGCACTGAGGGGTCACAGGGTGGCCCTGGGGTGGCCGGGGGGCTTTGGGGGGCTGTCCCCTCGCTGTCCCTAAACTGTCCCCACCCTGGAGCAGATCTCTGGGCTGTCCCCATGTCCCCACGCTGTCCCCGTGTCCCTGGAGCAGATTCTCCCACTGTCCCCATACTGTCCCCAGGTTCCTGGAGCAGATTTCTGAGCTGTCCCCACACTGTCCCCACGCTGTCCCCATGTCCCCACACTGTCCCCATGTCCCCAGGTACCTGGAGCAGATTTCTGGGCTGTCCCCTCACTGTCCCCACACTTGTCCCCACGCTGTTGGAGCAGATCTCTGAACTGTCCCCACTGTCCCCACTGTCCCCATACTGTCCTGAGATACCTGGAGCAGATTTCTGAGCTGAGCTGTCCCCATGTCCCCACCTGTCCCCAGGTACCTGGAGCAGATCTCCGAGCTGACATTCCCCGAGCAGGCACAGCTGGAGCAGCTGGAGCAGCTCCGGGGTTACAACCTGGAGCAGGAGATGAGGAGCCTCAGGTGAGTCCCCTGTCCCCTGTCCCCTGTCCCCCAGCCCAGCTGCCCTGCTGTCCCCTGTCCCCTGTCCCCCAGCCCGGCTGCCCTGCTGTCCCCTGTCACCCAGCCCAGCTGGCCCTGCTGTCCCCTGTCCCCTCCCGGCCTCGGGGTGTCCCCAGGGCAGCATCCTGCGGGTTCTGGGGTGCCCGTGGGGCTGTGCTGCCCTCTGTCCCCTCTGTCCCTCTGTCCCCTCTGTCCCTCCATTCCCATGTCCCCTCTGTCCCCTCTGTCCCTGTGTCCCCGCTGTCCCCTCTATCTCAAGTCCCCCTTGTCCCTCCATCCCTGATGTCCCCCATGTCCCCAAATCCCGGGATCCTTCCTGCCCCTGGCGTGTCCCTGGGCTGTCCCTGGTGTGTCCCCATGTCCTTGGAGTGTCCCTCTGTCCCTGGGCTGTCCCTGCTGTGTCCCTGCTGTGTCCCCTGGGCTGTCCCTCTGTCCCTTCACTGTCCCCATGTCCCTGTGCTGTCCCTGCTGTGTCCCCCTGTCCCCTGTCTGTGTGTCCCCCTGTCCTGTCCCTGTCCTGTCCCCCTGTCCCCCTGTCCTGTCCCTGTCCTGTCCCCCTGTCCCTGCTGTGTCCCCTGTCCTGTCCCCCTGTCCCTGCTGTGTCCCCTGGGCTGTCCCTCTGTCCCTCTCCTGTCCCTGCTGTGTCCCCCTGTCCCCTCTCCTGTCCCCTGTCCTGTCCCCCCTGACCCCTCTCTGTCCCTCAGGGACCTGCTGGAATCCACCCCCTCCCCGGTTGTTTTCTGCCACAACGACGTGCAGGAGGGTGAGTGTCACCCGCGGGGGGGTGGCCCTGTCCCCTGAGCACCCCCAAAACCCCCCAAAAACCCCCAAAAAACCCCAAAACCCCCAAAAACCCCCAAACCCCCCAACCCCCCCGCAGGGAACATCCTGCTGCTGGCGGGGCGCGAGGGCTGCTCGGACCGGCTCATGCTCATCGACTTCGAGTACAGCAGCTACAACTACAGGTCTGGGGGTCTGGGGGTCCCCGAGGGATTTTGGGGAGTCCCTGAGGGGTTTGGGGGGTCCCTGAGGGATTTTGGGGGGAGTTTGGGAGGTCTCTGAGGGAGTTCCTGGGGTCCCTTTTTTGGGAAGTCCCTGAGCGATTTTGGGAAGTCCCTGAGGATTTTGGGGGTCTTGAGGGATTTTGGGGGTCCCTGAGCGATTTTGGGAGGTCCCTGAGCGATTTTGGGAGGTCCCTGAGCGATTTTGGGGGGGTCTCTGAGGAATTTTGGGGGTCCCTGAGGGAGTTTGGGGGGGCCCTGAGGGGTTTTGGGGGGTCCCTGAGGGAGTTCCGGGGGTCCCTGGGGGATTTTGGGGGTCCCTGAGGGAGTTTGGGGGGTCTCTGAGGGGTTTTGGGAAGTCCCTGAGGGATTTTGGGAGGTCCCTGAGCGATTTTGGGGGTCTCTGAGGGATTTTGGGGGTCCCTGCTGCTCCTCACGTCCCGTGGTTCTGCTGGGACCCTCTCAAGTCCCTGATCCTGAGGGATTTTGGGGGTCCCTGAGGGATTTTGGGGGTCCCTGGTGCCCCTCACATTCCGTGATCCCGCTGGGATTTGGGGTCCCCCTCAAGTCCCTGATCCTGGGGGGTTTTTGGGGTTCATGGGGAGTTTGGGGGGTCCCTGAGGGATTTTGGGGGTCCCTGAGGGATTTTGGGGGATCCCTGTGGGATTTAGGGGGGTCTCTGGGAGCGTTCCTGGGGGGTTTTGGGGGGGTCTCTCCCCGGTGGTTTTGGGGTCTCTCCCCGCTGTTTCTGGGGTCTCCCCCCGCTGGTTTCGGGGTCCCTGCTGACGCCCCCTCCCCATTCAGGGGCTTTGACCTGGGCAATCCCTTCTGCCGAGTGCATTTGGGGTGTGGTCCTCCCGGCTGGCCTTCCGTGTTGGGTCCCTGCGCCTCCGGGCTGGTGGCCAAATTCTGCCGTGGATTTGGTCTCTCCCCGCTGTTTCTGGGGTCTCCCCGGTGGTTTCGGGGTCCCCCCTGACGCCCCCTCCCCATTTTAGGGGCTTTGACGTGGCCAATCACTTCTGCGAGTGGGTTTACAGCTACAGCCACCGCTCCTGGCCCTTCTTCCGGGCGCGCCCCGAGCACTACCCGAGCCGCCAGCAGCAGGTCTGGGGGGGCCGGGGCGGATCGGGGTGGGGGCCGGGGGGATCCGGGCGGGCCGGGGGTCCGGGGTCCTGGGGATCGGGTCCTGTCGGCCGCCCCTGCCCCAGCCCCTGCCAGCCCATCCCCTGCCCTCCGTTTCCCGCAGCTCCATTTCATCCGGCACTACCTGGCCCAGCAGCCGCCGGGGCAGCGCGGGCAGCGCCGGGAGGAGGAGATGCTGCGCGAGATCGACCGGTCCGCGGGGTTCGGGGGGGTTTGGGGGGGTTTGGGGGGGCTCCGCCGCACCCCGGGGGGCTCCGGGCTCTTTATGGGGGGGGGTGGGGTCCCGTTTGGGGGTTCTGGGTCACTTTTGGGGGTCTCTGTCCCTCCATTTCGGGGTCTCTGTGCCACTTTTGGGGGTTTCTGTGTCACTTTTTGGGGTTTCTGTTCGTCCATTTGGGGGTTCTGGGTCACTTTTGGGGGGCTGGGATCCCATTTTGGGGTTCTGGGTCACTTTTGGGGGTCTCTGTGCCACTTTTGGGTGTCTGATCATCCATTTGGGGGTTCTGGGTCACTTTTGGGGGTCTCTGTGTCACTTTTGGGGGTCTCTGGGCCACTTTTGGGGGTCTCTGGGCCATTTTTTGTGTTTCTGTGCCTCCATTTGGGGTCTCTGGGCCACTTTTGGGGTGCTCTAGGACACTTCTGGGGGCTCTGTGCTGTTTGTGGGGGTTCTGTGTCACTTTTGGGGGGCTGTGTGCCACCATTGGGGTCTCTGTGCCATTTTTGGGGTCTCTGTGCCACTTTTGGGGGGTTTCTGTCACTTTTGGGGCTCCCTGTGCCCCCCCTCCCTCCCCTGCCCCACCCCCCCTCCCGCGGGGATTTTTGGGGTGCACAGGGGAGCTTTTGGGGGTCTCACCCCCCTTTTCTCCCCCCCAGCTTCGCCCTGGCCTCTCACTTTTTTTGGGGTCTCTGGTCCATGGTCCAGGCCAAGATCTCCACCATCCACTTCGGGTACCTGGTGAGCTCCGGGGTCCCCCCTTTTCCCGGGTTTTGGGGGTCCCCAACCCCTGAACCCCCTTTTTAAACCCCCTTTTTAAACCCCCTTTTACCCCATTTTCCCCTTTATTTCTCCATTTTTCCCTGTTTTTTTCCCTCCTTTATTCCCTCTTTTCCCATTTTTCCTCTTTTCCTTCTTTTTCCCCCATTTTCCTCCCCCCCTTTTTTCTCTTTTTTTTCTCCCCCTTTTATTCCTCCCCCCTTTTATTTTTATTCCTCCCCTTTTTTTATTCCTCCCCCTTTTTTTTTATTCTCCTTTTTTATTCCTCCCCCTTTTTTTATTCCTCCCCCTTTTTTTTATTCCTCCCCCTTTTTCCCCCTTTTTTATTCCCCCCTTTTTTATTCCTCCCCCCTTTTATTTTTATTCCTCCTCCTTTTTTTATTCCTCCCCTTTTTTTTATTCCTCCTCCTTTTTTATTCTCCCCTTTTTTATTCCTCCTTTTGTTTTATTCCTGCCTTTTATTCCTCCTTTTATTTTACTATCCCCTTTTGTTTTTGTTCTATCCCCCTTTTATTTTATTCCTCCTTTTAATTCCTCCTTTTTTTATTATCCTTTTATTCCTCCCCCTTTCTGCTCCCCTTTTTTCATTCCCCCTTTCCCTCCTTTTCTCCCCTTTTTTCCCCATTTCCCTTCCCCTTTTTTTTATTCCACTTTTTCTTTCTCCCTTTATTTCCCTTTTTTTTCCTCCCCTTTTCCTTTTCCCCATTTTTCCTCCCCTTTTCATTTCCATTCCTTTTCCTCCTTTTCCATCCCTTTTCCTTCCCCTTTCCCTTTCCATTCCCCTTTCCTCATTTCCCCATTCCTTTTCCTTTCCATTTCCCATTCCCTTTATTCCTTCACTTTCCCACTTCACCACCCTCCTACCCAAAATCTGCCCCCACCCCCGCCTTTTGCTGTTGCAGTTGGTTTTTTTTGGGGGCAGGTTTTCACCACACGTTTGGGCCGCCCCCGTTGGGGTGGACGGGGGGTTTTGGCCAATCCGCACCCTGGCGTAAGGGTTTTGGGTTTGGTTTTGGGGTTTGGGTTTTGATCGCAGAGGTGGGGACCTGTTTTCCTCATTGATCCTCCTCCCCGCTCTGGGCCGGGGCTCGACCCAAATTTGACAGCAGAATGTAAAACTCAGACCAATAAAGCCGCGCTGGGGCCGGCGCTTGGGTTCTGCTTCCCAAAATCCGCCCCAAAATCCCGCCAAAATCCGCCCAAAATCCCCCCAAAATCCCTTCAAAATCCTGTCCCTAAATCCTTGTCGCTAAATCCCTGTCCTGAGGTCCAGTCCGGGTCCTGGATCCCGGTCCTAAGTCGTCCTAAAGTCCGGGTCCTGGTCAGTCCTGGGTTCGGTCCTGAGTCCGGTCCCTGGAGTCCGGTCCTGGAGTCAGGTCCTGAGTCGGTCCTAGATCCGGCCCAAAGTCCCTTCCAAGATCCCCAAATTGTCCTAATCCGTCCTGGGTCTGTCCAAATCTGTCCTGGATCATTCCTGGATCTGTCTAAATCCGTCCCTGATCCGTCCTGAGTCCGGTCCCTGAGTCCGGGTCCCTGATCCGGGTCCTAGTCCGGTCCCTATCCGGTCCCAAGATCGCCTCAAGATCCCAGGAGTCACTTCAAAGTCCGCCCTTCAAAGTCCGCCCAAAGTCCCTTCAAAGTCCCCCAAAGATCCTAGTCCCAAGTCCGTCCCAAGATCCAGTCCCCAGTCCGGTCCCAGTCCGGTCCCTGATCCGGTCCTGGAGTTCAGGTCCTGAGTCCGGGTCCTGGTTCGGTCCCTGGGTTCGGGTCCTGGGTTCAGTCCTGGTTCGGTCCTGAGTCCGGTCCTAGAGTCACTTCAAGTCCACTTCAAAGTCCACTTCCAAAGTCCCTTCCCAAAGTCCACTTCCAAAGATCCCCCAAGTCCGTCCTAGATCCACTTAAATCCAGGTCCCAAAGTCCAGTCCCAAAAGTCCTCACAAAGTCCCTTCAAAGTCCGTCCCCAAGATCCAGTCCCAAGTCCCAGTCCCAGAATCGGGTCCCAAGTCCGTCCCTAAAGTCCACTTCCAAAAGTCCCCAATCCTTAAAATCCCCCAAAATCCCCCAAATCCACTCAAAGTCCGTCCTAAATCCGTCCCAAAGTCCCCCCAAAGTCCGTCCTAAATCCACTTCAAAATCCCGTCCTAAATCCCCCCAAAGTCCGTCCTAATCCGTCCCAAAGTCCGTCCCTAAGTCGCCCCAAAGATCCCCACTTAAAGTCACTTCAAAGTCCACCCAAGTCCACTTCCAAAGATCCTGTCCTGATCGTCCTGTCATGTCCTGATCCGTCCCAAAGTCCGTCCTAAGTCCGTCCCAAAGTCGTCCTCGTCCGTCCTAGTCGGTCCTGATCCGGTCCCAAAGTCCGGTCCTAAGTCCCCGCCCCTTAGGTTCCCACGTCAGTCCGCCAAGTCCGGGTCCTGAAGTCGGTCCTGGAGTCCGTCCTGGTCAGTCCTGGTCCAGGTCCTGGTCATGTCCTGGGTCCGTCCCAAGATCCGTCCCAGAGTCCGTCCCAGAGTCGTCCCAAGTCCGTCAGATCCGTCCCTAAGATCCGGTCCTCGATCCGGTCCTAGATCCGTCCTGAGTCCGTCGATCCTGTCTGATCCAGTCCCTAAATCGTCCTAAATCCCGTCCTAAATCCACCCTTCAAATTCCCCTTCCCAAATCCCTTAAATCCACCCCAAAATCCTGTCCCTAAATCCCCCCCAAATCCACTTAAATCCCACCGGTCAAATTCCCTTCCCAAATCCCCAAAATCCCCAAAATCCCGTCCCTAAATCCCACCCCTTCAAATTCCCCCTTCCCAAATCCCCCAAATTCCCTCCCAAAATCGCACCCCAAAATCCTGTCCCTAAATCCCACCCGCTCAAATTCCCCCTCCAATCCACCAAATCCCTACCCCAAATCCCCTTCAATTCCCCTCCCAAATCCCCCCAAATCCTGCCTCAAAATCCCACCTCCCCAAATCCCACCCCTCAATTCCCACCCTCAAATTCCCACCCCAAATCCCCCCTCAAATTTCCCTCCTTAATTCCCACCTAAAATCCCCTCTCCGAATTCCCCCCGCCCCAAATCCCACCCCCAAATCCCACCCCTCAAATTCCCTCTTCCCAAATCCACCCCCTCAAATTTCCCCTCCCAAAATCCCACCCCCCAAATCTCCCCCCAAATGGCCCTCCTAAATCCCCCCCAAATCCCTCCCCAAATCCCCCCTCCCCAAATCCCCCCTCCCCAAATCCTCCCTCCCCAAATCCTCCCTCCCCAAATCCCCCTCCCCAAATCCCCTCCCAAACCCCCTCCCCAAATCCTCCCTCCAACCAAATCACTCCTCCCCAAATCCCCCTCCCCAAATCCCCCTCCCCAAATCCCCCCTCCCCAAATCCCCCCTCCCCAAATCCCCCCTCCCCAAATCCCCAGTCGCCGTCGGGCAGAGGGAGGGAGGGGCTGGGTGGGGACAAGGGACACGGGGGGTGACTTTGGGGTGCGAGGGGGAATCTTTGGGGTGCTGAGGACCCCTCCCCGTGTCCCTTCAGGGTGGGGACAAGGGGACAGCCGGAGGACAGCCGGGGAACCGAGCAGGGGACAAGGGGACAGTCAGGACACCGGGCATGGGGACAAAGGGGACAGCCGGGGCACCGGGCGGGGAATGGGCAGGGCACAGACAGGTGACATTCAGGGCAGACAGGTGACACTCGTGGTGACGGGCAGGTGACAACCGGGACAGGGGCCAGAGGTCGGGCAGGTGACAAACAGGTGACAAACAGGGCACAGGGACAGGGACAGCAGCCACGTCCATGTCCCTGTCCCAGGTTTAGTGTCCCTGTCCCGGGATGTGGTCCCTGTCCGGGATGCCCCGTCCGTCCCTGATGCCTCCATGTCCCTGTTCATGTCCCTGTCCCGGTGTGGATCCCGGATGCCACTCTCCTCGGTGTCCCGCTGTCCTCCGCTCCCTCGTGTCCCCTGTCCCCACCGCTCCTCGGCCCGGGCTGTTGTACCCATCCCGGATGCCCGTTCCTGTCCGGGAGCCTGCCTTCCTATCCGGGATGTCCGTTCCTATCCCGGGATGTCGTTCCTGTCCCGGATGTCCGTCCTGTCCCGGATTTCCGTTCCTATCCGGGATTTCCGTTCCTATCCCGGGATGTCGTTCCTGTCCCGGGATGCCCGTTCCTGTCCCGGGATGCCCGTTCCTATCCCGGGATGCCCGTTCCTATCCCGGGATGCCCGTTCCTGTCCCGGGATGTCCGTTCCTATCCCGGGATGTCCGTTCCTGTCCCGGGATGTCCGTTCCTATCCGGGATGCCCGTTCCTGTCCCGGGATGCCCGTTCCTATCCCGGGATGTCCGTTCCTATCCCGGGATGTCCGTTCCTATCCCGGGATGCCCGTTCCTGTCCCGGGATGTCCGTTCCTGTCCCGGGATGCCCCGTTCTATCCGGGATGCCCGTTCCTGTCCCGGGATGCCCGTTCCTATCCCGGGATGTCGTTCCTATCCCGGGATGTCCGTTCCTGTCCGGGATGCCGTTCCTATCCCGGGATGTCGTTCCTATCCAGGGATGCCCGTTCCTGTCCCGGATGTCCGTTCCTATCCGGGATTGTCCGTTCCTATCCCGGGATTCCCCTGTTCTATGTCGTGTCGTTCCTATCCGGGATGCCCGTTCCTATCGGGATGCCCGTTCCTGTCCGGGATGTCCGTTCCTATCCCGGGATGTCCGTTCCTGTCCCGGGATGCCCGTTCCTATCCCGGGATGCCCGTTCCTGTCCCGGGATGTCCGTTCCTATCCCCGGGATGTCCGTTCCTATCCCGGGATGCCGTTCCTGTCCGGGATCCGTTCCGTTCCTATCCCGGGATGCCCGTTCCTGTCCCGGGATGTCCGTTCCTATCCCGGGATGCCCGTTCCTGTCCCGGGATGCCCGTTCCTATCCCGGGATGCCCGTTCCTATCCCGGGATGTCCCGTTCCTGTCCCGGGATGTCCGTTCCTATCCCGGGATGCCCGTTCCTATCCCGGGATGTCCGTTCCTATCCCGGGACAGGAACCCCGGGGCACGTCGGGCTCCGTGTCCCGGGGGTGGCCGCTCCTTGTCGCTGTCCCCAAGCGCGGCCATCCCTGTCCTGCCCCGCCATGTCGCTTTTCCCGGGGACACCGCGCCGTATCCCGGGACACGCGTCCCGCTCCGGGGTCTGAGTGTCCCCTGCGTGTCACTGTCACCGTCCTGGTCTGTCGGAGTTACCCCGGGTGTCACTGTCCCCGTTCCGGAGTGTGTCGGTCCCCATCCCGGAGTGTCGGGGTCCCCCCGGCTGTCACTGTCCCTGTCGCAGTGTGTCACTGTCCCCATCCCAGAGTGTTGAGGTCCCCGTCCCGGAGTGTGTCGGGGTCCCCCCCGGTGTCACTGTCCCCGTCCCGGAGTGTCGGGGTCCCCCCAGGTGTCACTGTCCCTGTCCTGGTGTGTCACTGTCCCTGTCCCGGGTGTCGGGGTCCCTCGGGGTGTCACTGTCCCTGTCCCAGAGTGTCGGGGTCCCCCCAGGTGTCACTGTCCCCATCCTGGTGTGTCACTGTTCCCATCCCGGAGTGTCGGGGTCCCCCCGGGTGTCACTGTCCCCGTCCCGGAGTGTCGGGGTCCCCCCGGTGTGTCACAGTCCCTGTCCCGGTGTGTCACAGTCCCCGTCCCGGAGTGTCGGGGTCCCCCCGGTGTGTCACTGTCCCCGTCCCGGGTGTCACTGTCCCCGTCCCGGAGTGTCGGGGTCCCCCCGGGTGTCACTGTCCCCGTCCCGGTGTGTCACTGTCCCCGTCCCGGAGTGTCGGGGTCCCCCCGGGTGTCGCTGTCCCCCCGAGGGCGGGGCGCTGCCGCCGCCTGTCTCTGGGTCCCGCTCGGTCCCGCCCGGCCCCGCCGGTGTCCGGTTACCGCCCGGGGCTGCCCCGGCCCAGGAGCCGCCGTCCCGCGGAGCCGCCGCCCCCGCGCGCCCCACGCAGGTACCGGGCGGGGGGGGCGCGCGGGGGGACCCCGGTACCGGAACCCCCGTCCCTCCCGCGCTGCCGCTCCCGGTGCCGCGACCCCCGCGTGTCCGTGGGGAGCGACCCCGCGCCCCCCGAGGCCCCCGCGTGGCCGGGGGTCCCCTCGGGGTGTGTCCCCTCCGGGTGTCGCCTCGGGGTGTCCCCTCCGGGGGTCCCCTCCGGGGGTCCCGGCCTCGCCGCCCTCCACCCCGAGCAGGGCCCGGCCACGCGCGGTGACCTTGGGCAGGGGGGACACGGGGGGACACCGGGGGGACACCGGGGGGACACGGGGGCGGTGACCAGGGAGGGACACGCGGGGCTGGGCAGGGACAGGGACAGGGACAGGGTGGGCAGTGCCCCCCAGCCGCGCGGTGCCATGCGGGGTGACACGGGGGGGTGGCACTCGGCGGGGTTAACGCCCCGTGCCAGCCCGTGGGGTGGCACCGGTGCCACCAGTGCCAGCCCGGGTGATGCCACGAGGGCACGGCCACCCCGCTGTGACCGGGTCCTGCCCAGCCCTGGCTGTCACCCTCAGCCCAGGGCCACCCGTGGGAAAGGCGCCCTGATGTCCCCTGAGTTGGGGACAGGAGTGTCACCTCCCCACCGACGCCGCGGCTCCCTGGGCTTGGCACTGGCTGTGCCCACATCCCCCAGAGCTGGGGGGGGTTGGGGCACCCCCGGAGTGGGGAGGGTCTCCAGGGACCCCCGCGGTGACACAGTGACTTTGTGGCACCCCAGGGTCCCTGGCTGTGCCACCCCCGCGGTGACACGGTGACTTTGTGGCACCCCAGAGCCCCCTGGCTGTGCCACCCCCGCGGTGACACTGTGACTTTGTGGCACCCCAGAGCCCCCTGGCTGTGCCACCCCCGCGGTGACACTGTGACTTTGTGGCACCCCAGATCCCTGGCTGTGCCACCCCCGCGGTGACACAGTGACTTTGTGGCACCCCAGGGTCCCTGGCTGTGCCACCCCCACGGTGACAGTGACCCCTCGACTGTGCCACCCCCGCGGTGACACGGTGACTTTGTGGCACCCCAGGGTCCCTGGCTGTGCCACCCCCGCGGTGACACGGTGACTTTGTGGCACCCCAGATCCCCCGCTTGTGTCCGTGCCGCCTCTCCCGCAGGGGACACGGGGCAGGGGACAGCGGGGGCGGTGCCGGGCTCCGGCCGCGGGCAGGGGCTGCGCTGTCCCCCCCCGATGTCGCCTCTGTGGCCGGCGCTGGCGGCGGTGACAGCGCTGACCCTTCCCTCAGTGGGCAGCGCGCCAGCGCCACGTGACGCGGCGGTGGCACCGCGGGGACACGGGCTGGGGGGGTCCCGAGGGGCCCGGGTGACACCGGCCAGGAGGACACCCCCGTTCCCTCGTGGCAGCCCTCGGCGCGGGGCCCGGTGGCCGCGCCCATGGCTGCGGTGTCCCCGCAGGTGGCAGCAGGATGGCGGAGGCGCACCAGGCCGTGGCCTTCCAGTTCACCGTCACCCCCGACGGCCTCGGCTTCCAGCTGAGCCGCGAGGCCGTGCGCCAGCTCTACCTGGCCGCCCTCCACTCCTGGAAAAAGCGCCTGGTCCGCGCCAAGGTGGGCTGGGCCAGCGGTGTCCCCTCCCCTGGGCCGTGTCCCCCTCCCCGGGCCGTGTCCCCCTCCCCCGGGCCGTGTCCCCCTCCCCTGGGCAGTGTCCCCTCTCCCGGGCAGTGTCCCCTCCCCTGGGCAGTGTCCCCCTCCCCTGGGCCGTGTCCCCTCCCCCGGGCCGTGTCCCCTCCCCTGGGCCGTGTCCCCTCCCCGGGCAGTGTCCCCTCCCCTGGGCAGTGTCCCCTCCCCGGGCCGTGTCCCCCTTCCCTGGGCAGTGTCCCCCTCCCTGGGCAGTGTCCCTCCCCTGGGCCGTGTCCCTCCTCCCTGGGCAGTGTCCCCCTCCCCCGGGCCGTGTCCCCCTCCCCCGGGCAGTGTCCCCCTCCCCTGGGCCGTGTCCCCTCCCCTGGGCCGTGTCCCCTCCCCTGGGCAGTGTCCCCTCCCCTGGGCCGTGTCCCCCTCCCTGGGCCGTGTCCCCTCCCCCGGGCCGTGTCCCCTCCCCTGGGCCGTGTCCCCTCCCCGGGCCGTGTCCCCCTCCCCTGGGCCGTGTCCCCTCCCTGGGCCGTGTCCCCTCCCCCGGGCCGTGTCCCCCTCCCCCGGGCCGTGTCCCTCCCTGGGCAGTGTCCCCCTCCCTGGGCCGTGTCCCCCTCCCTGGGCAGTGTCCCCCTCCCCCCGGGCCGTGTCCCCCTCCCCCGGGCCGTGTCCCTTCCCCTGGGCCGTGTCCCCCTCCCCTGGGCCGTGTCCCCTCCCCTGGGCCGTGTCCCCCTCCCCTGGGCCGTGTCCCCTCCCCTGGGCCGTGTCCCCTCCCCCGGGCCGTGTCCCCTCCCCTGGGCCGTGTCCCCTCCCCGGGCCGTGTCCCCCTCCCCTGGGCCGTGTCCCCTCCCCTGGGCCGTGTCCCCTCCCCCGGGCAGTGTCCCCTCCCCCGGGCCGTGTCCCCTCCCCGGGCCGTGTCCCCTCCCCTGGGCCGTGTCCCCCTCCCCTGGGCCGTGTCCCCTCCCCCGGGCCGTGTCCCCTCCCCCGGGCCGTGTCCCCCTCCCCTGGGCAGTGTCCCCTCCCCCGGGCCGTGTCCCCCTCCCCCGGGCCGTGTCCCCCTCCCCCGGGCAGTGTCCCTCCCCGGGCAGTGTCCCCTCCCCCGGGCAGTGTCCCCTCCCCCGCTGTCCCCGCTGTCCCCCTGAGCCCTGTCCCCACAGAACAGCTTCCTGAGCGGCGTGTACCCCGCCTCGCCCTCCAGCTGGCTCGTGGTGGTCGCGGCCACCGCCGGCTCCTGCTACTGCCAGGTGGACCCGTCCCTCGGGCTCATCGCCCGCATCCAGCACTGGCTGCCCCGCAGGTGGGCGCGGGGACAGCGGGGTGGGGACACTGGGATGGGGACAGGGGGATGGGGACAGCGGGATGGGGACAGCGGGATGGGGACACTGGGATGGGGACACTGGGATGGGGACAGCGGGATGGGGACACTCGGATGGGGACACAGGGATGAGCACTGGGATGGGCACAGCAGGATGGGCACTGGGTTGGGGACACTGAGATGGGCACCGGGATGGGACCCTGGGTTGGGGACACTGGGATGGGCACAGCAGGATGGGCACATAGAGGTGGGCACACTGGGATGGGGACACTGGGATGGGGACACCAGAATGGACCAGTGGGATGGGCAATAGAAATGGGGTCACTGGGATGGGGTCACTGGAATTGGGACAGAGGGATGGGGTCACTGGGATGGGACACTGGGTTGGGGACACAGGGATGGGCACAGGGATGGGGACACTGGGCTGGGCAATAGGGATGGGGACACAGGGATGGAGTCACTGGGATGAGGACGCCGGGATGGGACACAGGGATGGGGACACTGGGATAGGCACAGGGATGGGGTCACTGGGATGGGGTCACTGGGATGGGGACACTGGGATGGGGACACAGGGATGGACACTGGGATGGGGTCACTGGGATGGGGTCACTGGGATGGGGACACAGGGATGGGTGGGAAATGGGGAGATGGGGGAGATGGGAAAATGGGGAGGTGGGAAAATGGGGAGATGGAAAAATGGGGGAGATGGGAAAATGGGGAATTTGAGGGAAATGTGGGAGATGGGGAGATGTGGGAAGTGGGGAGATGGGAAAATGGGGAGATGGGGGAGATGTGGAGATGTGGGAAATGGGAAGATGAGGGAAATGAGGGAAATGTGGGAGATGGGAGGATGGGGGAGATGAGGGAAATGTGGAGGATGGGGGGATGTGGGAAATGGGGAGATGGAAAAATGGGGGAGATGGGAAAATGGGGGAGGTGGGGGAGATGGTGAGATGTCGGAAATGGGGAGATGGAAAAATGGGGGAAATGAGGGAAATGTGGGAGATGGGAGGATGGGGGAGATGTGGGAAATGGAGAGATGGAAAAATGGGGGAGATGGGGGAAACGTGGAGGATGGGGGGATGTGGGAAATGGGGAGATGGGAAAATGGGGAGATGGGGAGATGGGGGAGATGGGGGAGATCAGGAAGATGGGGAGATGTGGGAGTTGTGGAGATGGAGGGGATGGGGAGATGTGGGAGATGAGAGAAACGTGGGAAGCATGGGAGATGAGCAGATGTGGGAGATGAGGAGATGTGGAGATTTGAGAATTTTGGATGTTGTGGTGCTGTGGGAGCCCTGGGATTTTTGGGAGCTGTGGGTGCCTGGAGTTCTTTGGGAGCCCTGGGTGCTTTGGGAGTTTTTTGGGAGCCCTGAGTGCTTTGGGAGTTTTTTGGGAGCCCTGGGAGTTCTTTGGGATCTCTGGGTGCTCTGGGAGCTTTGGGTATCTGGAGTTTTTTGTGATCCGTGGGTGCCTCGAGAGCTGTGGGTGCTCTGGGAGTTTTCTGGGAGCTGTGGGTGCTCTGGGAGTTTTTTGGGAGCTGTGGGTGCTTTGGGAGCTTTGGGGACCTGGAGTTCTTCGGGATCCGTGTGAGCCACAGCTCCTCACCCCATCCCTCCTCCTCCTCCTCCTCCTCCTCCTCCTCTTCCTCCTCTTCCTCCTCTTCCTCCTCTTCCTCCCTCCTCCCCTCCTCCTCCTCCCCCTCCCTCCTCCTCTTCCTCCTCCTCCTCCTCTTCTTCCTCTTCCTCCTTCCTCCTCCCTCTTCCCTCCTCTTCCTCCTCTTCCTCCTCTTCCTCCTCCTCCTCCTCTTCCTCCTTCCTCCTTTCCTCTTCTCCTCCTTCCTCCTCCTCCTCCTCTTCTCCTCTTCTTCCCTCTTCCTCCTCTTCCTCCTCTTCCTCCTCTTCCTCCTCTTCCTCTTCCTCCTCTTCCTCCTCTCTTCCTCTTCCTCCTCTTCCTTCCTCCTCCTCCCCTCCCTCTCCTCCCCCTCCCCTCCCCTCCTCCTCCCTCCCTCCTCCCTCCCCCTCCCCCAGGCTCTGGTGAGGCTCCTGTCCCTCCGCAAGCCGCTCCTCTACAGCTTCCAGAGCTCCCTGCCCAAGCTGCCCGTGCCCCCCGTGAAGGCCACCATCGCCCGGGTACTGTCACACCCCGGGGGCACGGGGGTGGCAGTGGGGTGACAGTGGCAGTGAGGTGACAGTGGCAGTGACGGTGGTGGTGGGGTGGCAGTGATATGACAGTGGCAGTGGGGTGGTAATGGCACTGGGGTGGCAGTGAGGTGACAGTGATGGTGGGGTGGCACTGGGGTGGCACTAGGATGGCAGGGGTGGTGACAGCGGCAGTGGCAATGGGGTGACAGTGAGGTGACACCGGCAATGAGGTGGCAGTGGGGTGCCAGTGACACAGGGGTGGCAGCGGGGGTTGGCAGTGAGGTGACGGTGGCAGTGGCAATGGGGTGACAGTGAGGTGACTGGCAGTGGCATGACAGTGGGGTGGTAGTGGTAGTGGCACTGGGGTGGCACTGGGGTGACAGTGGCAGTGGGGTGACACAGGGGTGACAGTGGCAGTGGGGTCACATGGGTGGCAGTGGCAGTGAGGTGGCAGTGGCAGGGTGACCCCGTGTCCTGTGTCCCCGTGTCCCCTGTTCCCGTATCCCTCTGTCCCTGTATCCCCCCGTCCCCGTGTCCCCCTGTCCCTTGTCCCCTATGTCCCTGTGTCCCGTGTCCCCTGTCCCATGTCCCCCTGTCCCCCTGTGTCCCTGTCCCCCTATCCCCGTGTCCCCTCTCCCCGTGTCCCCTGTCCCCTGTCCCTGTCCCCGTGTCGCTGTCGCTGTCCGCAGTACCTGGACTCGGTGCGCCCCCTGCTGGACGATGCTCAGTTTGCCGAGATGGCGGCGCTGGCGCGGGACTTCCAGGAGCGAACGGCGCCGCGGCTGCAGCGCTACCTGCGCCTCAAGGCCTGGTGGACAACCAACTACGTGAGTGGGGACACTGGGGACACCCTGGGGACACTGGGGACAGCCCTGGGGACACCTGGGGACAGCCCTGGGGACAGCCCTGGGACACCCTGGGGACACCCTGCGGCCCTTGGGGACCTTGCAACTGCTGTGTCCCCCCCGCAGCGTGAGGGGGGGTTTGGGGTCTCCTGGGGCAGGAGGGGCAGAGGGTTCTGTCCCCGTCACTGTCTCCTGTTCTGTCCCCTTTTCCTGTCCCCATCCCTATCTCTGTCCCCTTCACCTGTCTCCTGTCCTATCCCTTGTCCCTGTCCTCGTCACTGTCCCCTCATCCTTTTCCCTGTTCCAAATCCCTGTCCCTTCCCTGTCTCTTGTCCTTGTCCCTGTCTCCTAACCCTTGTCCCTGTCCCCTACCCCTGTCCCCATCCCCATTCCTGTCCCCTGTTCTCATCCCTGTCCCTTCACCCTTATTCCTGTCCCCTGTCCCTGTCCCTGTCCCCTGTCCGTGTCTCCTAACCCTTGTTCCATTCCTGTCCCCTATTCCTATCCCTTGTCCCCTATCCCTTGTCCTCATCCCTGTCCCCTCATCCTTATACCTTGTCACCTGTCCCTGTTTCTTTATCCCTGTCCCTTTATCCCTGTCCCATTCCTTTACCCCTGTCCCCTGTCCCCTTTCCTTTATCCCTGTCCTGTCCCTGTCCCCGTTCCTTTATCCCTGTCCCATTCCTTTATGCCTGTCCCTGTCCCTTTGTCCCTGTCCCTTGTCCCCATCCCGCAGGTCAGTGACTGGTGGGAGGAGTACATTTACCTGCGCGGCCGCAGCCCCCTCATGGTCAACAGCAACTACTACGCCATGGTAAGGGGGTGCAGGGGGACCCCCAAACCCCTCCCCGGGGACCCCCGGCACCCCCCGCGACCCGCGGCGTGTCCCTTGTCGCCAGGATTTCCTGTACGTGACCCCCAGCCCCATCCAGGCTGCGCGGGCGGCCAACGTGGTGCACGCCATGATCCTGTACCGGCGGCGGCTGGACCGCGGCGAGATCCCCCCGGTGCGCGGCTTCGGGGGGCCCGGAGGGGCTGGGGGGGCCGGCGGGGGTCCCACGGGGATGGGGGGGGTGGCAGTCCGTGGGACTGAGGGGTTTAGGGGGGTCCCAGGGGAATGGGGGGTTTGCGGGATCCCAGGGGGCTGTGGGAACTGGGGGTCCAGTGAGGGACTTGGGGATCCCAGGGGGTTTGGGGTGTCCCATGGGGGCTCTGGGGTTTGGGGTGTCCCATGGGGCTGAGGGGTTTGGGGGGTCCCAGGGGGCTGAGGGGGTTTGGGGGTCCCATGGGGGCTGAGGGAGTTGGGGGATCCCATGGGACCAGGGGGTTTTTGGGATCTCTGGGGGGTTTGGGGGATCCTATGGGACTGGGTAGTTTGGGGGTCCCAGGGGGCTGAGGGACCTGGGGGGTCCTATGGGGCTGGGGGTTTGGGATTTCAAGGAGCTGAGGGACTTCGGGTGATCACATGGGGCTGGGGGATTTGGGGGATCCCGTGGGAATGGGGGATTTGGGGATCCCGTGGGAATGGGGATTTGGGGGATCCCATGGGAATGGGGGAATTGGGGGATCCCGTGGGAATGGGGGATTTGGGGGATCCCATGGGAATGGGGGATTTGGGGGATCCCATGGGAATGGGGGATTTGGGGATCCTGTGGGGCTGGGGGATTTGGGGGATCCCGTGGGAATGGGGGATTTGGGGATCCCGTGGTGTTGAGGGAAGCTGTGGGGACCCCCTGAATTTTGGGGGTCCTGGGAGAGCAGGGTTGGAACTCTGCGGGACAGAAGCAGGGCGATGTCCCCATGGGGCTGTCGGGAGGGGCAGGCAGGGGGGTGACAGCGACAGCGACGGGGACACAGCCCCCTGGCCCCCGTGACCCCCCCGACCTGTCCCCCTCCAGATGATGGCGCTGGGCGTGGTCCCCATGTGCTCGTACCAGTCGGAGCGGATGTTCAACACCACCCGCATCCCGGGCAAGGAGACGGGTACGGGGACAGCCACCCGCGGAGGGGGTGACACTGCTCCGGAGTGGGGGTGACAGTGCTCTGGGGGGATGACACTGCTCCAGAGGGGTGTGACAGTGCTCCAGAGTGAGGGGGGTGACACCGCTGCGGGGGATGGAGGTGACACCGCTCCAGAGTAGGGGGGTGTGGCACCGCTGTAGAGGGGGTGACACCGCTACAGAGAGGGGTGACACTGCTCCAGAGTTGGGGGGTGACAGCACTCCAGAGGGTGACACCACTCTAGAGGGGGTGACACCGCTCCAGAGGGGTGACACTGTTCGGGGGTGACACCGCTCGGGGGGTTAGAGCGCTTCAAGGGGCAGTGACAGCGATCTGGGGGGTTACAGCGCCAGAGTGGGGGAGTGGCACTGCTCCAGAGTGGGGTGACACAGCTCCAGAGTGGGGTGACACCACTCCAGAGTCGGGGTGCCATCTCTCCAGGGGGGTGTCACCGCTCCGGGGGTGACATCGCTCACGGAGTGACATCGCTCCTGTGAGGGGGATGCCACCCCTCCAGGGGGTGCCACCGCTCCGGGGGTGACATCGCTCCAGGGGAGTGACGCCACTCCAGAGTCGGGGTGCCACTCCTCCAGAGGGGTGACACCGCTCCGGGGGTGACATCGCTCCTGCGAGGGGGGTGACACCGCTCTGGGGGTGACATCGCTCCTGCAAGGGGGTGCCACCCTTCCAGGGGGGTGCCACCGCTCCGGGGGTGACACCGCCGCCCTGTCCCCACGCCGTGCCCCCCCAGACACGCTGCTGCACCTGGCGGACAGCAAGCACCTGGCCGTGTACCACAAGGGCCGCTACTACAAGGTGTGGCTCTACTACGGGGGGCAGCTGCTCCCCCCCGCCGACCTGGAGATGCAATTCCAGAGGATCCTGGACGATCCCTCCCCGCCCCAGCCCGGCGAGGAGCGGCTGGCGGCGCTCACGGCCGGGGAACGGTGAGCGGGGCACCGGCACCGGCACCGGCAGCGGCGGGGGGGAACGGCGGGAGCTGCGGGGATAGCGGGAATAGCGGGGGTAACGGGAATAGCGGGGATAACGGGAATTGTGGGGATAACGGGGATAATGGGGATAGCGGGGATAGTGGGGATAACGAGGATAACGGGAATAGCGGGGATAATGGGGATAGTGGGGATAATGGGGATAGTGGGAATAATGGGGATAACGGGGATAATGGGAATAGTGGGGATAGTGGGGATAGCGGGGATAATGGGGATAATGGGGATAACGGGAATTGTGGGGATAACGGGAATAGCGGGGATAACGGGAATAGCGGGGATAATGGGGATAGTGGGGATAATGGGAATAGCGGGGAAAATGGGGATAGCAGGAATAGTGGGGATAGCAGGAATAGTGGGGATAATGGGGATAGCGGGGATAATGGGGATAATGGGGTTAGTGGGGATAATGGGAATAGTGGGGATAGCGGGGATAATGGGGGTAATGGGGATAACGGGAATAGCGGGGATAATGGGGATAGCAGGGATAATGGGGATAGTGGGGATAATGGGAATAGTGGGGATAATGGGGATAAAGGGAATAGTGGGGATAATGGGGGTAGTGGGAATAGTGGGGATAATGGGGATAATTGGGATAGTGGGGATAACAGGAATAGCAGGGATAATGGGAATAGTGGGGATAATGGGGATAATGGGAATAATGGGAATAGTGGGGATAATGGGAATAATGGGGATAAATGAGATAATGGGAATAGTGGGAATAATGGGAATAATGGGCATAATGGGAATAGTGGGGATAATGGGGATTGTGGGAATAATGGGAATAATGGGCGTAATGGGAATAGTGGGGATAATGGGAATAATGGGGATAAGGGGGATAAATGGGATAATGGGAATAGCGGGGATAATGGGAATAATGGGCCTAATGGGAATAGTGGGGATAATGGGAATAGTGGGCATAATGGGGACAATGGGAATACTGGGGATAATGGGAATAGTGGGAATAATGGGGATAATGGGCATAATGGGAATAGTGGGGATAATGGGAATAATGGGAACACTAAGAATAATGGGAATAACGGGAATAATGGGGATACTGTGAATACTGGGAATAATGGGGATACACTGGGAATAATGGGGATACAGGAACACCAGGAATAATGGGGATACTGGAACACTGGGCACCTAGGAGCTCCAGGAACTCCAGGAATAATGGGAATAATGGCCATACTGGGAATACTGGGCATAATGGGCTCCTGGGAACTCTGGGATTAATGGGGATACTGGGAATAATGGGAGCATCAGGAATAATGGGGATACTGGGCACCTGGGAACAGCAGGAACTCTGGGAATAATGGGAATAGTGGGAATGATGGCCGTACTGGGAATACTGGGCATAATGGGCTCCTGGGAACTCCAAGAATAATGGGAATATTGGGGTGGCTGGAGACACTGGGCACCTGGGAACTCTGGGAACACTGGGGATAATGGAAATAATGGGAATTATGGGGATACTGGGAACAATGAGGATAATGGGGATACTGGGAATAATGGGGACACCAGGAATAATGGGGACACCAGGAATAATGAGGATACTGGGAATAATGGGGACACCAGGAATAATGGGGATACTGGGAATAATGGGGATACCAGGGATAATGGGGACACCAGGAATAATGGGGATACTGGGAATAATGGGGATACTGGGAATAATGGGGATACTGGGAATAATGGGAACACCGGGAATAATGGGGATACTGGGAATAATGGGGATACTGGGAATAATGGGAACACCAGGAATAATGGGGATACTGGGAATAATGGGGACACCAGGAATAATGGGGATACTGGGAATAATGGGGATACTGGGAATAATGGGGACACCAGGAATAATGGGGATACTGGGAATATGTGGGGTCGGGATCTCGGGGTGCTCCATTGTGGGATCAGGGATCTCGGGGTGCTCCATTATGGGATCAGGGATCTCGGGGTGCCCCCGGTGTAGGATCAGGGATCTCGGGGTGCCCCGCCCTGACCCCGCCGTGCCCGGGGGTGCGCAGGGTGCCGTGGGCCGAGGCTCGGGCGCGGTTCTTCAGCCGCGGCCCCAACAAGGTGTCCCTGGACGCCATCGAGCGCGCGGCCTTCTTCCTGACGCTGGACGAGGAGGAGCACGGCCAGGAGCCCGCGCGGCCCGGCTGCATGGACGCGTACGCCAAGTCCCTGCTGCACGGCCGCTGCTACGACCGGTGCGTACCCCAAAAACGGCACCGGCACCCCAAAACCTACCCCGGTACACACAGATACCCCAAATCCCCATAGACACCCCAAATCCCCGCCCAGCCAAATCCCTGCTGCACGGCCGCTGCTACGACCGGTGCGTACCCCGAAACCTGCCCCGGTACCCCAAAACCTGCCCCGGTACCCACAGATACCCCAAACCCCCACCCAGCCCCATCCCTGCTGCACGGCCGCTGCTACGACCGGTGCGTACCCCAAAAACGGCACCGGCACCCCAAAACCTGCCCCGGTACACACAGACACCCCAAATCCCCACAGACACCCCAAATCCTCACCCAGCCAAATCCCTGCTGCACGGCCGCTGCACGAGACTGGTGCGTACCTAAACCCGCCCCGGTACCCCAAAACCTGCTCCAGTACACACAGACACCCCAAACCCCCATAGACACCCCAAATCCTCACCCAGCCCCATCCCTGCTGCACGGCCGCTGCTACGACCGGTGTGTACCCCGAAACCTGCTCCGGTACCCCAAAACCTGCCCCGGTACCCACAGACACCCCAAAACCTCACCCAGTATCCATAGACACCCCAAATCCCCGCCCAGCCAAATCCCTGCTGCACGGCCGCTGCTACGACCGGTGCGTACCCCAAAACCTGCTCCGGTACCCCGAAACCTGCCCCGGTACCCATAGACACCCCAAACCCCCGCCCAGCCAAATCCCTGCTGCACGGTCACAGCACACCGGTGCGTACCCCAAAAACGGCACCGGCACCCCGAAACCTGCCCCGGTACCCACAGACACCCCAAACCCCCGCCCAGCCAAGTCCCTGCTGCACGGCCACTGCTACGACCGGTGCGTACCCCGAAACCGGCACCGGCACCCCAAAACCTGCCCCGTTATCTACAGACACCCCAAATCCCCATAGACGCCCCAAACCCCCACCCAGCCAAATCCCTGCTGCACGGCCACTGCTACGACCGGTGCGTACCCCGAAACCTGCCCCGGTACACACAGACACCCCAAAACCTCACCCAGTATCCATAGACACCCCAAATCCCCGCCCAGCCAAATCCCTGCTGCACAGCCGCTGCTACGACCGGTGCGTACCCCAAAACCTGCTCCGGTACCCACAGACACCCCAAATCCCCATAGACACCCCAAAATCCCGCCCAGCCAAATCCCTGCTGCACGGCCGCTGCTACGACCGGTGCGTACCCCGAAACGGCACCTGCACCCCGAAACCTGCCCCGTTATCTACAGACACCCCAAACCCCCACAGACACCCCAAATCCCCACAGACACCCCAAATCCCCGCCCAGCCAAATCCCTGCTGCACGGCCTCTACTATGACCGGTGCGTACCCCAAAACGGCACCTGCACCCCAAAACCTGCCCCGGTACACAGAGACACCCCCTGTACCCATAGACACCCCAAATCCCCGCCCAGCCCCGTCCCTGCTGCTACGACTGGTGCGTACCCCAAAAATAGCCCCGGCACCCCAAAACCTCCGCCATTATCTACAGACACCCCAAAACCCCACAGACACCCCAAAACCTCACCCAGTACCCACAGACACCCCAAATCCCCACCCAGCCCCATCCCTGCTGCTACAACCAGCGGGCACCCCAAAACCAGCCCCGGCACCCCAAAACTTCCCCCCAGCGCACATAGACACCTCAAGCCCCCATAGACACCCCAAAACCCCACCTAGCCCCGTCCCTGCTGCTACAACTGGTGTGTACCCCAAAATCAGCCCCGGCACCCCAAAACCTCACCCGGTACGCACAGACACCCCAAATCCCCACAGACACCCCAAATCCCCACCCCGCCCCAGACCTGCTGCACGGCTGCTGCTCGAACCAGCGGGTACCCCAAAATCAGCCCTGGGACCCCAAAACCTCCCCTGGTACACACAGACACCCCAAACCCCCACAGACACCCCAAATCCCCACCCAGACCCATCCCTGCACCCACAACCAGCGGGCACCCCAAAACCCCGGATCCCACAAACGCCCCCTCCCCTGCCCCCTCAAACCCCTCACCCTCCTCTGCCACCCCCCAAATCCCCACCAGGGACCCCCAAAACCCCCAATCCCAACAAAATCCCAATGAAATCCCCCAAAATCACCCGAATTCCCCCAAATCCCCCAAATCCCCCAAATCCCTCCAGTCTGAACAAAATCCCAACGAAATCCCCCCAAATTCCCCAAAATCCCCCAAATGCCCCCAGTTCCCCAACCCTCCCAAAATCCCCCCCAAATCTCCACCAGTGCCCCCCAAAACCCCCCAATCCCAACAAAATCCCGATGAAATCTCCCCAAATACCCCAAAAATCACCCAAATCCCCCAAAATTCCCCTAAATCCCCCAAAATTCCCCCAAAATCCCCAAATGCCCCCCAAATCCCCTCCAGATCCCCTCAACCCCCTAAATTCTCCCCACCCCTTCAACCCCCCAAAATCCCTCTGAATCCCCTGAATCCCCCGAATCCCCCGATCCCCCCGAATCCCCCGAATCCCCCAAATCCCCCAAATCCTCCAAATCCCCCAAATCCCCCGAATCCCCCGAATCCCCCAAATCCTCCAAATCCCTCCAAATCCCCCAAATCCCCCAAATCCCCCAAATCCCTCCAAATCCCTCCAAATCCCCGAATCCCCCTCCAAATCCCTCCAAATCCTCCAAATCCCCCAAATCCCCCAAATCCCCGATTTCCCCTGAATCCCTCCAAATCCCCCCAACCCCAATCCTCCCCAGCTCCTGATCCATCCAATCCCCAATCCCCGTGAAAACCCAAATCCGCCGAATCCCTCACAATGCCCAATCCCCCCTGAACCCTGGAATCCTGAGACCCCGAAGTGCCCGAATCCCCCGGAATCCCCAACCCGGGCCCCCAGCTGGTTCGAAAGTCCTTCACGCTCGGTGAGAGAACGGCAAGGTCGGGGCCAACGCCGAGCACTCGTGGGCCGACGCCCCCATCGTGGGGCACCTCTGGGAGGTACCGGCGGGGACACCCAGGGTGGGGACACCCCAAGGGACACCCCAGAGGGGACACCCCAGAGGGGACACCCAGGTGGGGACACCCCAGAGCGGGACACCTCAGTGGGACACCCCAGAGCGGGACACCCCAGAGGGGGACACACCAGACGGGACACCCCAGAGTGGGGACACCCCATTGGGCACCCCAAAGTGGGACATCCCCAGAATGGGGACACCTTCACGGACACCCCAGAGGGACACCCCAGATGGGGACACCCCCAGAGTGGGGACAACCTCACTGGGACACCCCCAAAATGGGGACACCCCCAGAGTGGGGGCACTCCCAAAATGGAGACATCCCCAGAATGGGGACACCTTCACTGGGACACGCCCAGAACAGGGACACCCCCAGAGGGGGACACCCCCAAAATGGGGACACCCCCAGAATGGGGACACCCCCATGGGGGCACCCCCCAGAATGGGGACACCCCCAGAATGGGGACACCCCCAGAATGGGGACACCCCCATGGGGGCACCCCCCAGAATGGGGACAACCTCACTGGGGCACTCCCAGAGTGGGGACACCCCCAGAATGGGGACACCCCCAGAGTGGGGACACCCCCAGAATGGGGACACCCCTATTGGGACACGCCCAGAGTGGGGGCACCCGCAGAGTGGGGACAACCTCACTGGGGCACCCCCAGATTGGGGGCACCCCCATTGGGGACACACCCAGAATGGGGACACCCTCACTGGGGCACTCCCAGAATGGGGACACCCCCAGAATGGGGACACCTTCACTGGGACACGCCCAGAATGGGGACACCCCCAGAGTGGGGGCACCCCCATTGGGACACCCCCAGAACAGGGACACCCCCATTGGGACACCCCCATAATGGGGACACCCCCAGCTGGGCCCCCCAAGGGCTGGGAACCCCTGTCAGGCACCCCCAGGTTGGGGACCCCCATTTGGGCACCCCTCTCCTGGGGTGGGGAGGTGTGGGGGGGTCAGGCTGGGGCTGTGGGGTGAGGGTTGGGATTTTGGGGGGCTGGGGGGGCTGTGAGGGTGTGGAATTGGGGGGGTGGGGGCTCAGGGGGGTTCCAGGGGTTTTGGGGGGCTGCAGGTGGCTGGGGGGGGAGTCACAGAATTGGGGGGCCCAAGAATTGGGGGACAATGGAATTGGGGAGTCAGGGGGCTGGGGGATTTGGGGTGTGGGGACCCCAAGGGTGGGGGGCTTGGGGCTGGGGGATTTGGGGGGACCATGGAATTGGGGGGCCAGGGGGTTGGGAATTTGGGTGTGTGGGGACCATGGAATTGGGGGTTGGGTATTTTGGGGATTTGGGTGTTGGGGCCAGGGGGTTGGGAATTTGGGGTGTGGGGGACCATGGAATTGGGGGTTGGGGATTTTGGGGATTTGGGTGTTGGGGGCCAGGGGGTTGGGAATTTGGGGTGTGGAGGGACCATGGAATTGGGGGCTCAGGAATTTTGGGGATTTGGGTGTTGGGGGGTCAGGGGGTTGGGGTTTGGGGGGCTCAGGGGTTGAAGGCCATGGATTTTGGGGTTTGGGGGGGCAGAATTGGCCAATCTGGGATCTGGGGATTTGGGGTTGGGGCGATGATGGGATTGGGGGTTGGGGGTCCCTGGGGTTTGGGTGCGCGGTGGAATTGGGGTTCAGGTGGTTCTGGGATTGCAGGGTCGGGGTTTTGGGGGTCACTGCCCCCCCCCCAATGCCCCCCTGTCCCCCCAGTTCATGCTGGCCACGGACACCTTCCAGCTGGGCTACACGGAGGGGGGGCACTGCAAGGGGGACCCCCGGACGCAGCTGAGCCCCCCCCAGCGCCTGCAGTGGAACATCCCGCCCGAGGTGGGTCAGGGCAGGGGCAGGGACAGGTGAGGGCACAGGGACAGGTGAGGGCACAGGGACAGGTGAGGGCACAGGACAGGTGAGGGCACAGGTGAGGGCACAGGGACAGGTGAGGGCACAGGGACAGGTGAGGGCACAGGGACAGGTGAGGGCACAGGTGAGGGCACAGGGACAGGTGAGGGCACAGGTGAGGGCACAGGTGAGGGCACAGGACAGGTGAGGGCACAGGGACAGGTGAGGGCACAAGGACAGGTGAGGGCACAGGACAGGTGAGGGCACAGGTGAGGGCACAGGACAGGTGAGGGCACAGGGACAGGTGAGGGCACAGGTGAGGGCACAAGGACAGGTGAGGGCACAGGACAGGTGACAGTGCCATGCCATGCTGTGCCATGTCCCCAGGGGGTGGCGGCCATCGAGGCATCACTGGGGATGGCACAGGTGTGGCACAGGCACAGGTGTGGCACAGGCACAGGTGTGGCACAGGCACAGGTGTGGCACAGGTACAGGTGTGGTAGAGGTGTGGGTACAGGTACAGATGAGGGCACAGGTGAGGGCACAGGTACAGGTGAGGGTGCCGTGCCACGTGGTGTCCCCAGGGGGTGGCGGACATCGAGATGTCACTGTGGGTGGCACAGGTGTGGGTACAGGTACAGGTGAGGGTACAGGTGTGGCACAGGTACAGCTGAGGGTACAGGTGTGGCACAGGTGACAGTGCCATGCTGTGCCATGTCCCCAGGGGGTGGCGGCCATTGAGGCGTCCCTGTGGGTGGCACAGGTGTGGCACAGGTACAGATGATGGTACAGGTGTGGCACAGGTACAGGTGTGGCACAGGGGTGGTTACAGGTGTGGCACAGGTACAGGTGTGGCACAGGTACAGATGATGGTACAGGTGTGGCACAGGTACAGGTGTGACACAGGGGTGGTTACAGGTGTGGCACAGGTACAGGTGTGACACAGGGGTGGTTACAGGTGTGGCACAGGTACAGGTGTGGCACAGGGGTGGTTACAGGTGTGGCACAGGTGACAGTGCCATGCCGTGTCCCCAGGGCGTGGCGGCCATCGAGGCGTCCCTGGGCGTGGCACAGGGGTGGTTACAGGTGTGGCACAGGTACAGGTGTGGCACAGGTGACAATGCTATGCCGTGTCCCCAGGGCGTGGCGGCCATCGAGGCGTCCCTGGGCGTGGCACAGGGGTGGTTACAGGTGTGGCACAGGTACAGGTGTGGCACAGGGGTGGTTACAGGTGTGGCACAGGTACAGGTGTGGCACAGGTACAGGTGTGGCACAGGTGACAGTGCCATGCCGTGTCCCCAGGGCGTGGCGGCCATCGAGGCGTCCCTGGGCATGGCACAGGGGTGGTTACAGGTGTGGCACAGGTACAGGTGTGGCACAGGTGACAGTGCCATGCCGTGTCCCCAGGGCGTGGCGGCCATCGAGGCGTCCCTGGGTGTGACACAGGGGGTGGTTACAGGTGTGGCACAGGTACAGGTGTGGCACAGGGGTGGTTACAGGTGTGGCACTGGTACAGGTGTGGCACAGGGGTGGTTACAGGTGTGGCACAGGTACAGGTGTGGCACAGGTACAGGTGACATGCCATGCCGTGTCCCCAGGGCGTGGCGGCCATCGAGGCGTCCCTGGGCGTGGCCCGGGCTCTGGCACAGGACGTGGATTTCTGCTGCTTCGCCTTCTCCACCTTCGGCAAAGGCCTCATCAAACGGTGCCGCACCAGCCCCGACGCCTTCATCCAGATCGCCCTGCAGCTGGCACACTTCCGGGTGGGGACAGGGGACACGGGGACAGCGGGATCACGGGATAGTGGGATAATGGGATAATGGGATGGGATGGGATGGGGAAAACAGGATAATGGGATAACAGGATAATGAGATAACGGGATAACGGGATAATGGGATCACGGGATAGTGGGATAATGGGATGGGGTGGGATAACGGGATAATGGGATAACGGGATGGGATTATGGGATAATGGGATGGGATAATGGGATGGGATGGGATGGGATAATGGGATGGGATAATGGGATGGGATGGGATAACGGAATGGGATAATGGGATGGGATAATGGGATTGGGTTGGACCCATAGGATGGGATGGGACACGATTGATGGGACCCATGGGATGGGATGGAATCCATGGGATCCATGGGATGGGATGGGATGTGATCCATGAGATGGGATCAAAGGATGGGATGTGATCCATGAGATGGGATCGATGGGATGGGATCAATGAGATGGGATGTGATCCATGAGATGGGATGGGATCAGTGGGATGGGATCAATGGGATCGATGGGATGTGATCTGTGGGATGTGATCAATGGGATGGGATGGGATCTGTGGGATGGGATGGGATCGATGGGATGGGATGGGATCTGTGGGATGGGATCCATGGGATGGGATGGGATGGGATTGATGGGATTGATGGGATGGGATGGGATGGGATGGGATGGGATGGGATCTGTGGGATGGGATGGGATGGGATGGGATCGATGGGATGGGATGGGATCTGTGGGATGGGATCCATGAGCTGTGATCCGTGGGATGGGGCAGGCAGGAGCGGGGAAGGACGGGATGTGTTGGGGCCATCCCCTGACCCGTCCCCGCTGTCCCCGCTGTCCCCGCTGTCCCCGCAGGACAAGGGCCGGTTCTGCCTCACGTACGAGGCGTCCATGACGCGGCTGTTCCGCGAGGGGCGCACCGAGACCGTGCGCTCCTGCACCTCCGAGTCCACCGCGTTCGTGCGCTGCATGGCCGATCCCCGCGGCAGCGTGAGCGCGGGACGGGGGGACAGCGGGGACACGGGGACAGAGGGGACAGGGGGGACAGAGGGGACAGCGGGGACAGAGGGGACAGCGGGGACAGAGGAGACAGCGGGACAGGGGGGACACGAGGACAGAGGGGACACGGGGACAGGGGGACAGCGGGGACAGAGGAGACAGCAGGAGAGTGGGGACAGCGGGGACAGAGGAGACAGCGGGACAGGGGGGACACGAGGACAGAGGGGACAGGGGGACAGCGGGGACAGATGGGACAGAGGGGACAGAGGGGACAGAGGAGACAGCAGGACAGTGGGGACAGAGGGAACACGGGGACACGGGGACAGCGGGCTGTCCCTCAGGAAAGGCCGTGACCCCCACACAGGCACCAGAGCCCGGGGAGTCCTCACGCTCCTGGGGGTCCCCGTCATTCCCGGGGGTCCCCGTCATTCCCGGGGGTCCCCATCCCTCGAAGAGCATCCTGTCCCTCACAGGGTGCTGGGTGCACATTTGGGGTGCACATTTGGGGTGCACATTTGGGGTTCAGCCACCCCCCAACGTGCAGAGGGGCAGCAGTGGCTGTTCAAGGTGCAGATTTGGGGTGCAGGTTGGAGGTGCAGGTTGGGTTCGGGGTTGGGGTGCAGTTTGGGGCGCAGGTTGGGTTCGGGGTTGGGGTGCAGTTTGGGGCGCAGGTTGGGTTCGGGGTTGGGGTGCAGGTTGGGGTGCAGGTTGGGTTCGGGCTTGGGGTGCAGTTTGGGGTGCAGTTTGGGGTGCAGGTTGGGTTCGGGGTTGGGGTGCAGGTTGGGGTGCAGGTTGGAGGTGCAGGTTGGGTTCGGGGTTGGGGTGCAGTTTGGGGCGCAGTTTAAGGTGAGATTTGGGGCACAGTTTGGGGTTCACCCGCTGCCCCCCCAGCCCCAGAGCAGCAGTGGCTGTTCAAGGGGCAGGTTTGGGGGTGTCAGGGTTCAGTTTGGGGCACATTTTGGGGTGCAGGTTTGGGGTGTGTTGGGGTTCAGTTTGGGGTAAATTTCGGGGTGCATTTTGGGGTGCAGGTTCGGGGGTGCATTGGAGTGTGTCAGGGCACATTTTGGGGTACATTTTGGGGTCCCCCAGCACTCGGAGCAGCAGCGGCTGTTCAAGGGGCAGGTTTGGGGTGCAGGTTTGGGGGTGTGTTGGGGCACAGTTTGGGGCACAGTTTGGGGCACATTTCGGGGTTCAGTTTGGAGCACATTTCGGGGTACATTTGGGGTTCCCCAGCGCTCGGAGCAGCAGCGGCTGTTCAAGGGGCAGGTTTGGGCACAGTTTGGGGTGCATTGGGTTCAGTTTGGGGTTCATTTTGGGGTGCAGGTTTGTGGGTGTGTCGGGGCACAGTTTGGGGTGCAGGTATGGGGTGTGTTGGGGTGTGTCGGGGTATATTTTGGGGTTCAGTTTGGGGCACATTTCGGGGTACATTTGGGGTTCCCCAGCGCTCGGAGCAACAGCGGCTGTTCAAGGGGCAGTTTGGGGTGCAGGTTTGGGGGTGTGTCGGGGCACAGTTCGGGGCACATTTTGGGGCGCAGTTCGGGGATGTATTGGGGTGTGTCGGGGCACATTTCGGGGTCCATTTTGGGGTTCAGTTTGGGGCACATTTCGGGGTACATTTGGGGTTCAGTTTGGGGCACAGTTTGGGGTACCTTTGGGGTTCCCCAGCGCACGGAGTGGCAGCGGCTGTTCAAGGTGCAGGTTTGGGGGTGTGTTGGGGTTCAGTTTGGGGTAAATTTCGGGGTGCATTTTGGGGTGCAGGTTCGGGGGTGCATTGGAGTGTGTCAGGGCACATTTTGGGGTTCAGTTTGGGGTACATTTTGGGGTCCCCCAGCGCTCGGAGCGGCAGCGGCTGTTCAAGGGGCAGGTTTGGGGTGCAGGTTTGGGGGTGTGTTGGGGCACAGTTTGGGGCACAGTTCGGGGTACATTTTGGGGCACAGTTTGGGGCACATTTTGGGGTGCAGGTTCGGGGGTGCATTGGAGTGTGTCGGGGTACATTTCGGGGTACATTTCGGGGTACCTTTGGGGCTCCCCAGCGCTCGGAGCGGCAGCGGCTGTTCAAGGGGCAGGTTTGGGGTGCAGGTTTGGGTTCAGTTTGGGGTACATTTTGGGGTCCATTTTGGGGCACATTTCGGGGGTGTATTGGGGTGTGTCGGGGCACATTTCGGGGTCCATTTTGGGGTTCAGTTTGGGGCACATTTTGGGGTACCTTTGGGGTTCCCCAGCGCTCGGAGCGGCAGCGGCTGTTCAAGGGGCAGTTTGGGGTGCAGGTTTGGGGGTGTGTCGGGGCACAGTTCGGGGTGCATTTTGGGGTGCAGTTCGGGGTGTATTGGGGTGTGTCGGGTTACATTTTGGGGTTCAGTTTGGGGTACATTTGGGGTTCCCAGCGCTGGAGCAGCAGCGGCTGTTCAAGGGGCAGTTTGGGGTGCAGGTTTGGGGGTGTGTTGGGGCACAGTTCGGGGCACATTTTGGGGTGCAGTTCGGGGGTGTGTTGGGGTGTGTCGGGGTACATTTCGGGGCACATTTCGGGGTACATTTGGGGCTCCCCAGCGCTCGGAGCGGCAGCGGCTGTTCAAGGGGCAGTTTGGGGTGCAGTTCGGGGGTGTATTGGGGTGTGTCAGGGCACATTTTGGGGTTCAGTTTGGGGCACATTTTGGGGTTCCCCAGCGCTCGGAGCGGCAGCGGCTGTTCAAGGGGCAGGTTTGGGGTGCAGGTTTGGGGGTGTGTCAGGGCACATTTCGGGGTTCAGTTTGGGGTGCAGTTTGGGGTGTATTGGGGTGTGTCAGGGCACATTTTGGGGTTCAGTTTGGGGTACATTTTGGGGCTCCCCAGCGCTCGGAGCGGCAGCGGCTGTTCAAGGCGGCGGCCGAGAAGCACCAGCAGCTTTACCGCCTCGCCATGACGGGCGCGGGCATCGACCGGCACCTCTTCTGCCTCTACCTCGTGTCGCGATACCTCGGCACGCAGAGCCCCTTCCTGGCCAAGGTCAGCGCGGCGCGGGGACAGGGACGGGGACAGGGACGGGGACACGGGAGAGGGACACTGGAACAGGGACACGGGGCGGGGACACGGGACAGGGACGGGGGACAGGGACGGGGACAGGGGCGGGGACACGGGACGGGGACACGGGACAGGGACACGGGACAGGGATAGGAACAGGGACGGGGGACAGGGACACGGGACAGGGACGGGAGACAGGGACGGGGACACGGGACGGGGACACGGGACAGGGACGCGGGACAGGGACGGGGGAGAGGGGACAGGGACACGGGACAGGGACGGGGACAGGGACGGGGGACACGGGACAGGGACACGGGGCGGGGACGGGGACAGGGACACGGGACAGGGACACGGGACAGGGACACGGGACAGGGACACGGGACAGGGACGGGGACACGGGACAGGGACGGGGGACAGGGACGCGGGACAGGGACGGGGGACAGGGACGCGGGACAGGGACACGGGACAGGGACGGGGACACGGGACAGGGACGGGGGACAGGGACGCGGGACAGGGACGGGGGACAGGGATGCGGGACAGGGACACGGGACAGGGACGGGGACACGGGACAGGGACGGGGGACAGGGACACGGGACAGGGACGGGGACAGGGACGGGGACACGGGACAGGGACACGGACAGGGACACGGGACAGGGACGGGGGGACAGGGGAGCATGGGGGACACGGGACAGGGACACGGGAGAGGGACACTGGGACAGAGACGGGGGGGAGCATGAGGGGACACAAGGGACACGGGAGAGGGACACGGGAGAGGGACACGAGGGACACTGGGACAGGGACGCGGGGGGGAGCATGGGGGGACACGAGGGACACGGGAGTGACACCGTGGGAGGAGCAGCACACGAGGGTGACACCAAAGGCCATGGGGGACACGGGGAGGACACGGGGGGAGCAGCACACGGGACACTGAAGGACAGGGGACACTGAAGGACAGGGGACACTGGAGAGGGACAGGGGGGCAGTGTGGGAGCAGCGCACGAGGGTGGCACTGAGGGACACGGGGGGACACGGAGTGGCACCAAAGGGACACGGGGGGCACGGGAGGGCACAGCGGGGTCCAGGGGGGTGCCGTGGGGTGCAGGGGGTGCCATGGGGCACAGCGGGGTGACCCGGGGTGCAGTGGGGTGTCCCAGAGCACAGTGGGGTGCCCCGGAGCGCAGTGGGGCACAGTGGGGCGCTATGGGGCACAGTGGGGCGCAGTGGGGTGCCCCAGAGCACAGTGGGGCGCAGTGGGGCACCCCAGAGCACAGTGGGGTGCTATGGGGTGCCCTGGGGTGCCCCAGAGCACAGTGGGGTGCAGTGGGGTGCTATGGAGCACAGTGGGGTGCCATGGGGTGCCCTGGGGTGCCCCAGAGCGCAGTGGGGTGCCCTGGGGTGCCCCAGAGCGCAGTGGGGTGCTATGGGGCGCAGTGGGGTGCCCCAGAGCACAGTGGGGTGCCCTGGGGTGCCCCGGGGTGCCCCAGAGCGCAGTGGGTGCAGCGAGGGCCCCGCAGGTGCTGGCAGAGCCCTGGCGCCTCTCCACCAGCCAGACCCCGCAGCAGCAGCTCCGCATGTTCGACCTCAACAAATTCCCCGACCACGTGTCCAGCGGCGGCGGCTTCGGCCCCGTGAGCGCGGGGGGGGCACCGGGGGGGCGGGATGGGGGCAGGGGGGGCTCTGGGGGTCTGTACTGCATCCCCCCCCCGGATTTGGGCGGGGGGTGACCCCAACCCCACAGCCCGGGTGGGTCCCAGGTGGTCCCAGGTGTGTCCCAGGTGTGTCCCAGGTGTGTCCCAGGTGTGTCACAGGTGCCTCCAGGTGTGTCCCAGGTGTGTCCCAGGTGTGTCCCAGGTGTGTCCCAGGTGTCCCCAGGTGTGTCCCAGGTGTGTCCCAGGTGTGTCCCAGGTGCCCCCAGGTATGTCCCAGGTGTGTCCCAGGTGTGTCCCAGGTGCCCCCAGGTGTGTCCCAGGTGTGTCCCAGGTGCCCCCAGGTGCCCCCAGGTGCCCCCAGGTGCCCCCAGGTGTGTCCCAGGTGTGTCCCAGGTGCCCATGGCCCCTCGTCCCCCCCGCAGGTGGCAGACGATGGTTATGGGGTGTCCTACATCATCGCCGGGGAGAACCTCATCACCTTCCACGTGTCCAGCAAATTCTCCAGCCCCGAGACGGTGAGGGGGGCACGGGGGGTGGGGGCGGGGGGACAGCGAGGGGGGCACGGGGGGTGGGGGCGGGGGGACAGCGAGGGGGGCTCGGGGGGTGGGGGCGGGGGGACAGCGAGGGGGGCTCGCCCAGAGCTGCAGCCGCTGTTCGTGGGGTCACCTGTGGGGTCACCTGTGGGGTCACCTGTCGGTCTGGGACAGCCCCTGACCCTGACCCTGATCCTGACCCTGCTGCATCCTGTCCCCCCCTTCCTGCGGGACCCCCATCCTGTCCCCCCCACCCTGCGGGACCCCCATCCTGTCCCCCCCTCCCTGCGGGCCCCCCATCCTGTCCCCCCCCTTCCTGTGGGACCCCCATCCTGTCCCCCCCCTCCCTGTGGGACCCCCATCCTGTCCCCCCCCTCCCTGTGGGACCCCCATCCTGTCCCCCCCTCCCTGTGGACCCCCATCCTGTCCCCCCTCTGGGTGGGACCCCCATCCTGTCCCCCTTCCTGTGGGACCCCATCCTGTCCCCCCCTGTGGGACCCCCATCCTGTCCCCCCCCTCCCTGTGGGACCCCCATCCTGTCCCCCCCCTCCCTGCGGGACCCCCATCCTGTCCCCCCCCCTGCGGGACCCCCATCCTGTCCCCCCTCCCCTGCGGGACCCCATCCTGTCCCCCCCCCCTGTGGGACCCCCATCCTGTCCCCTCCCTTCCTGTGGGACCCCCATCCTGTCCCCTCCCCTTCCTGTGGGACCCCATCCTGTCACCCCTTCCTGTGGGACCCCATCCTGTCCCCCCCTTCCTGTGGGACCCCCATCCTGTCCCCCCTTCCTGTGGGACCCCCATCCTGTCCCCCCTTCCTGTGGGACCCCATCCTGTCCCCTCCCTTCCTGTGGGACCCCCATCCTGTCCCCTCCTTCTGTGGGACCCCCATCCTGTCCCCTCCCCTGCGGGACCCCCATCCTGTCCCCCCTGGGTGTCGGTCCGCTCGGGGTCCTGGGTCCGCCTCGGGGTGTCCGGTCCCGCTCGGGGTGTCCCGGTCCGCTCGGGGTCGGTCCCGGGGTCCGGTCCGCTCGGGGGTCCGGTCCGCTCGGGGTGTCCGGTCCCGCCCGGGGTGTCCCGGTCCCGCTCGGGGTCTGGTCCGCCTGGGGTGTCCTGTCCGCTGGGGTCCGGTCCGCTGGGATGTCCTGGTCCGCTCGGGGATGTCCTGGTCCTGCTCGGGGTGTCCTGGTCCTGCTCGGGGTCGTCCCCTGGGTCCGTCCCTGGGGTCCTGGTCCGCTCGGGGTGTCCTGGTCCTGCTCGGGGTCCTGGTCCTGCCCGGGGGTCCTGGTCCTGCCGGGGTGTCCGGTCCTGCTCGGGGGTCCTGGTCCGCTCGGGGTCCTGGTCCCTGGGGTCCTGTCCGCCGGGGTCCTGGTCCGCCTGGGGGTCGTCCTGCCGGGTCCTGTCCTGCTCGGGGTGTCCGGTCCGCTCGGGGTGTCCTGGTCCGCTCGGGGTCCGGTCCGCCTCGCGGCGCTCGCTGAGCGGCGCCGCCCGCAGGACTCGCAGCGTTTCGGCCGCCACATCCGCCAGGCCATGCTGGACATCGCGGGGCTCTTCGACAAAGCCCCCCCGCGGCCGGGAAGTGACCGGGGGGGGCACCCCGGGGTTTTGGGGGGCCGGGGGTCGCTGCCCTGGACCTGCCCCCAATAAAGGCTCTTGGTGTGACCCCGCTGTGCCACAGGGTGGGGAGGGGGGTCAGGCGTCTGGGGGTGCAGCAGCCTGGGAGGCCGGGTGATCCATGGTGCCTCAGGGGGTGCGGGGGCTGGAAGGCAATTAGCGCCATGGCTGGGTCTGAGCCCGGTGATCTGCGTCCCTTCCCATCCCCGGATCCGTGCCCAGCCCGGATCCGCACCCAATCCCATCCCCTGACCCGTGCCCATTCCCATCCCGCTGATCCGTGCCCCTCCCCAGAGCCGTGCCCAGCCCTGGACCCGTGCCAATCCCGCTGATCTGTGCCTGTGCCTAGCCCGGATCTGTACCCATTCCCATCCCCGGATCTGTACCCATTCCCATCCCCAAATCCGAGCCTATCCCGCTGATCCGTGCCTGTCCCGGAGATCCACACCCGTCCCCGTGCCTGTCCCAGAGATCCACACCCGTCCCTGTGCCTGTCCCGGAGATCCACACCCGTCCCCGTGTCTGTCCCAGATCACACCCGTCCCTGTGCCTGTCCCGGAGATCCACACCCGTCCCTGTGTCTGTCCCACAGATCCACACCCGTCCCTGTGTCTGTCCCAGGGATCCACACCCGCCCCTGTGTTCGTCCTAGGGATCCACTGTCCCTGTGCCTGTCCTGAGATCCACACCCGTCCCTGTGTCTGTCCCAGAGATCCACACCCGTCCCTGTGTCTGTCCCGGAGATCCACACCTGCCCCTGTGCCTGTCCTGGAGATCCACACCTGTCCCTGTGTCTGTCCCAGAGATCCACACCGTCCCCGTGCCTGTCCCAGGGATCCACACCGTCCCCGTGTCTGTCCCAGAGATTCACCCGTCCCTGCCTGTCCCACAGATCCACACCCGATCCTGTGTCTGTCCTGAGATCCACACTCCGTCCCTGTGTCTGTCCCAGAGATCCACACCCGTCCCTGTGCCTGTCCTGAGATTCCACACCGTCCTGTGCCTGTCCCGGAGATCCACACCCGTCCCTGTGCCTGTCTCGAGATTCACCTGGCCTCGTGCTCTGTCCTAGAGATCTACACCTGTCCTGTGCTCTGTCTCGAGATTCACACTCTGCCCTGTGTCTGTCCTGAGATTCACACTTCCGTCCTTGTGCTTGTCTCAGAGATCCACACTAGTCCCCTCGCGCCTGTCCCAGAGATCCATACCCGCCCCTGTGCCTGTCCCGAGATCCATTAACGTCCCCGTGCCTGTCCTGAGATCCACACCTGCCCCTGTGCCTGTCCCGAGATTCACACCCGTCCCGTGCCTGTCCGAGATCACACCGTCCCTCGTGCCTGTCCCAAGATCCACACCCGTCCCTGTGTCTGTCCGAGATCCACACCGCCCTGTGCCTGTCCTGAGATCCACACCTGTCCCCTGCTCTGTCCGGAGATCCACACCTGCCCGTGTCTGTCCTGAGATCCACACCTGCCCGTGCTCTGTCCCGAGATCTCACACCTGCCCCGTGTCTGTCCCAGGATCCACCCGTCCCCGTGTCTGTCCCAGAGATCCACACCGTCCCGTGCCTGTCCCAGAGATCCACACTCGTCCCCGTGCTGTCCCGAGATCCCCACCGCCCCGTGTCTGTCCCGGAGATCACACCCGCCCTGTGCTGTCCCGAGATCACACCGCCCGTGCCTGTCCGAGATCCACACTGTCCCTGTGCCTGTCCGGGATCCACACCGTCCCGTGTCTGTCCGGAGATCCACACGTCCCGTGCCTGTCCCGGAGATCACACCGCCCGTGTCTGTCCGAGATCCACACCCGCCCGTGTCTGTCCTGGAGATTCACACCTGTCCCTGTGTCTGTCCTGAGATCCACACCTGTCCCTGTGTCTGTCCCGAGATCCACACGTCCCGGTGCCTGTCCAGAGATCACACCTGTCCCTGTGCCTGTCCGAGATCCACACCTGTCCCTGTGCCTGTCCTGAGATCACACCTGCTCCTGTGCCTGTCCTGGGATCCACACCTGTCCCGGTGCCTGTCCCAGAGATCCACACCTGTCCCTGTGCCTGTCTCGAGATTCAACCTGTCCCTCGCGCCGCTTCCTATCCCGCTGATCTCGCACCTACTCCTGGATCTGTGTTGCCCTGGCCTCGCGCCCATTTTGAGCCCTGTGCCATCCCCTAAATCTGAGCCTCCAAATCTGCCTCTACACACCGTGCCGGTGATCCGACCCGCCTCGTGATCCGGACCTGTGCCATCCCGGGTCTGTACCTGCTCCATTCTCGCTGATCGTGCTCGGCCTGGGGCTCTGTGCTCATCCTCCGGTGACCCGCACCAGCCCCAGAATCTGGCCGTGCCGGTCCCGGTGATCTCTGCTCGCCTCTGATCCGTGCCTGTCCCGGTGATTCCTGCCCGCCTTGATCTCGGTGCCTGTCCTCGGTGATTCTGCCCGCCTCTGATCCGTGCCTGCCTCGAATTCTGCCCATTCCTATCCCTGAGATTTGTGCTTCATCCCGCTGATCGGTTGCCCTGGAGGTCCGAGCCTGCCCTAAGTGATTCTGCTCATCTCGACCTCACCTATCCTATCCTAGAGATCCATTCTATCCTGCTGATTCATTCTATCCTGGTGATTTGCTCTATCTCGCGATCCGACTCGCGCCACCTCGGATCGCGCCCTCTATCCCAGAGATCCATTCCCATCCCATGATCCATTCCCATCCCGCTGATCATTCCATCCAGAGATCCATTCCTATCCCTGATCTGTGCCATCCCTGTGATCTGACTCGCCTACTCTTTTCCAGAGATCCGAGCCTTCGCTGATCCGTGCCTCCTGAGATCCGAGCCATCCAGTGATCGTGCCCATTCCATCCTGGTGATCTGCACCCATTCCTACCAGAGATCATTCTACCCTAGAGATCATTCTTACCCAGAGATCCATTCCTACCCCAGAGATCCATTCTCCCAGAGATCCATTCCACCTAGAGATCCATTCCTACCCAGAGATTCATTCATCCGATCCGGCCATTCCGGTGCCGACCCGCGCCCCCCTTCCCACCCGCCGGGCCGTGGCCCCGGCCGGTGCCGGTGCCGTGGCCCTCCCCGGGGCCGGTGGCCCCGCCGGTGCCGGTGCCGGGCCCGGCCGGTGACGGGGCGCTAGGGCACGGCGGCTCGGGCGGGCCTCTGCGCGCAGCCCTCAGCCGTGTCCGGCCCGGGGTCGCCGCGCCCGGGTGGCACGCGCGGGCACCGGCCCCTCCGCCGCCACCGCCCGCAGCCGCCCGGGCGCCAGCCCGGAGCCAGCGGCGGGCGAGGGGCCAGGGACCGCACCGGGAGCCGGGACCGGGACGGGACGGACGGGACTGGGACTGGGACACCCCGGGAGAGGGGACAGGGACCGGGGACAGGGACAGGGCACCCGGGAGGGACAGGGACCGGAACGACCCGAACAGGGACTGGGACTGGGACACCCCCGGGAGAGGGGACAGGGACCAGGGCGGACAGGACGGGGACTGGGACTGGGACACCCCCGGGAGAGGGGACAGGGACCAGGCGCCGCTCGTCAGAGGGGACAGAGCAGGCCCAGGGACAGGGACATCCCGGAGAAGGGCCAGGCGGGGACACTGACCGAGATCCCGGGAGAGGGGACAGACCTGGAACAAGGACAAAGAACCCTCTGGACAGGGCTCCAGGCCGGGACAGGGACAGAGGGACAGAGGGACAGAGGGACAGAGGACAGAGCGCGTCCCCGCGGGCATCCTCGCCTCGGGAGGTCCCCTGGGTCCAGGGGGTGTCCCACCCTGACCCCACATCAGTGCCACTCTTATCCGACCCCATATCCTGGTGCCTCTGTCCGTGTCCCTCTGTCTGTCCTCGTTTTGTCCTCGGGCCGTGTCGCGCGGCACCTCCTCCTCCCCTTATCAGACCCCAAATCAGACCCCAAATCAGCCCCAAATCGTGACCCCAAATCAGGGACCCTAGATCAGACCCTAAATCAGACCCCCAGATCAGACCCCCAAATCAGACCCCAAATCAGGCCCCAAATCAGACCCAAATCAGACCCCAGATCAGGCCCAGATCAGGCCTGCAAATCAGGCCCCAAATCAGACCGACCCTAAATCAGACCCCAAATCAGACCCCCAAATCAGACCCCAAATCAGACCCCAGATCAGACCCCCAAATCAGACCTAAATCGGACCCTAAATCAGACCCTAAATCAGACCCCAAATCAGACCCTAAATCAGGCCCCAATCAGACCCCAACCCAGACCCCAAATCAGACCCTAAATCAGACCCCAAATCAACCCCAAATCAGACCTAAATCAGACCAGATCAGACCAAATCAGACCCCAAATCAGACCCAGATCAGACCCCAAATCAGACCCCAAATCAGACCCCAAATCAGCCCCCAGATCCAGACCCCAAATCAGACCCTAAATCAGACCCCAAATCAGACTCCCAAATCAGGACCCTAAATCAGACCCCAGATCAGACCCCAAATCAGACCCCAAATCAGACCCCAAATCAGGCCCCAAATCAGACCCCAAATCAGACTCCAAATCAGACCCAAATCAGGCCCCAAATCAGGCTCCCAAATCAGGCCCCAAATCAGGCCCCCAACCAGGGCCCTAAATCAGACCCCTAGATCAGACCCAAATCAGACCCCAAATTCAGATCAGGCCCTAAATCAGACCCCAAATCAAACCCCAAATCAGGGACCCTAAATCAGACCTCAGATCAGACTCCAAATCAGACCCCAAATCAGGCCCCAAATCAGACCCCAAATCAGGACCTCAAATCAGACCCTAGATCAGACCCCAAATCAGACCCTGCAAATCAGACCCCAAATCAGACTCCCAAATCAGGCCCCAAATCAGACCCCAAATCAGACCCCAAATCAGACCTCAAATCAGACCCCAAATCAGACTCTAAATCAGACCCAACTAGACCTCAAATCAGACCCAAATCAGACCTCCTAACCAGACCCTAAATCAGACCCTAAATCAGACCCCAATCAGACCTCAAATCAGACCTCAAATCAGACTCCCAAATCAGGCCTCAAATCAGACCCTAAATCAGACCTCAAATCAGACCCCAAATCAGACCCTAAACTGGGACCCCAAATCAGACCCCAAATCAGACCTAAATCAGACCTAAATCAGACCCCAAATCAGGCCCCCAAATCAGACCCCAAATCAGACCTCAAATCAGACCCCCAGATCAGACCCTAAATCAGACTCCCAATCAGACCCTAAATCAGACCCTAAATCAGGCCCCCAAATCAGACCCTAAATCTTTCAGACCCCAAATCAGACCCCAAATCAGACCCTAAATCAGGACCCTAAAATCAGACCCCAAATCAGACCCCAAATCAGACCCAACGACTCCAGATCAGACCCCAAATCAGC